>JAQQSO010007508.1:0-10565 GCA_028658305.1 Pachyuromys duprasi | reverse complement strand
TGTCAGAGGCTTGATCTCGAGTCTTAATATCCGCTCTGATACATCCCTACATTGACCCCCCCCCCCAGAGGTCCTCATTGGCATGCTCCTGTTCTGTTGCTTGTTTTCTCCTCCACTCAATGACCATCCCATTTGTTCATTCAAACAAGCATTGATCATACCAACCTGGGTCCTCCTTGCAAGATGTATTTTAAATGATGAAGAGAAGAAGATGCTCTAAGACCCTAGTACTGGAGACATTCTGCACTTCTTTTTGGTGAAAGGTTGTTGTCCTGTGCACAATAGGAGGCTGAGCAGACCATTCTACTCTCCTATCCTCACTAGATAAGTATCAGCCTAGCCTCTGGGTTGTGAAAATCTACATTGGTGATTCTCAGTCTTTCAGTTTCTCATGTTGTGGTAACCCCTCCCCCCAAACACAAAACTATTATGTTGCTACTTTATAATTGTAATTTTGCCACTGTTATGAGTCCTAATGTAAATATCTGCTATGTAGGATATATGATATGCTACCCCTGTGAAAGGGTCATTCAACCCTGGGGGTCCTGACCCAAAGGTTGAGAACCACTGATCTAGATTATCTTCAGGAACTGTCAAATAATTTGGGGGGGACAAAGGTGAGGGCAGTTTTTTTAATGGCAAGAAACATATCTGAAAATACAATAATTTGCTCTAGCTGGACATGAAGAGACCCTGGGGTTATCTCTCAGGGCAAAGACAGTGCTCTCATAGCTGTCGTTCTGCCTCTGGGAATGTAAGTTAGGACAGCCTGTGGGGGTGTGGGGGGAGGGACATTTGTAAATATACAAGGCAATGTGAGCTTTGGCACTTTGGTTCAGTGAGTCCACCAGTAATGACTTTATAGAAATTTTTAATGCACATATGCACCAGGTTAGTACATGAAATTGGAAGCAGTCTAAATGAGCATGAACTGGGAATTCTTTACATGAATGGCAGCATTACAGTGAATATGATATAGTGAGCGCATATCTCACAAACACAGCTTTATGCATCAGTAAAGAAAAATCTCTTTAGCACAATTTTAGGGAAAATGACAACTAGCAAAGCAAAAACTTAATAATAAATTTTAAAATGTCAAGATTGAGAGTGTATTCAGAGTGTGCTCATTTGTATTAAGGGGTGTGTTCATATATACAGGAAATTTTTTTACAAGAGTAGATAAGAAATTGATCAGAGTAGTGGACTGGATGTCAAGGGTCTGGGTAGGGAAATACTTTATCCTAAACTGTTTTATACATTTTGAATGTTAAGGTGTATGGGATACACTACTCATTCAAAAATTATTTTTAATTTCAAAGTTGGTGTTTTCAAAGGCCAAAATGAACATGTCTGTATCCTGCAATATGTCTGTTAGAGGAGGGGGCTGTACTGCCCTTGAAGTAGTTCAAAAAAGTCATAATTTCCTTGTCTCTCTTGGTTATCTCCCTTCTCCAGGCAATGTAAGAAATTTTCACAGTCCATGGCTGAAAAATGCTGTTTACAGTGAGGTGTGTGAGGTTACAAGTTTAAATCTTTCTTGGGTTATTTGTGCCAGGCTGTCCTTGTGTTAACTGCAATGTTACTCATGAGCACAAGGTTTTAATATAAAGAGATGTTTCATCTAGATGATAAAGCATACTTGTCAGGAGACAGGGAATCTCTAACTCCTTGTCTAGAGGGGAATAGTTTATTGGGGGCTGGCAAAGGAGTACTTACAATGCATTTTCTTTTGTTTCATATTCTTTGTGGAAAATATAATATGCAAATAGATTTACACATAAAACTAAAATTTACATGTAAAATGTAAAAAAAATTAAGTAATTTTTTCAGATAGCTTTCTGATTTAGGGAGCAGCTACATTTGCACATTCATGGGTTTTTAATGAATTCACACACTCTGTGTGCCTGTGAACACACACAGGTACTGTGGGTTACAGGTTACTTGTTAGGGTTATGCTATGATTGGGTGGTCTCCTTCCTTTCTCCCTCAGCATCTCATTTCTTCCTTTTATGTCTACTTTAATGTATTTTATTTAAAAATACTCTTTAATAGTATAAAGCAAACATGTAAATCAAGACACTGTTCTCATTTCTTTTGAAATTATGCAATATGCTTTGTAGCTAAAATTAATTACATAATGGGGTCTTAACTACTGTTCTAGTGTTGTGAAGAGACACCATGGCCAAGAACTATGATAAGAGAAAACATTTAATAGGGACTGGCTTACACATTCAGAGGCTTAGTTTATTATCATCATGTAGCAAGGAGCTGGAACAACAGATAAGAGCTTCATCCGGATCCTTAGGCAGAGAGAGCTGGGAAGGGAGGGTGCTGGCTTGGTCTTGGTGTTTAAAGCCCACCCCAGTGACACATTTCCAACGATGAGTCCACACTGCCTAATCCTTCTCAACTCGTGCTGCTTCCTCTTGACTAAGCATTCAAAATGATGAGCCTCTGGGGGGCATTCTCATTCAAGCCACCACAAAAGATTTTGTAGAGGATCCAGAATCTTCAGCAAGTTTCCTGGTGAACTCAATATACACAGATAATAACAGGCACACCTTCTGATACCACATCAAGGGGAATTAGCACAGAACGCCACAGCCATAATGGTTACAGGGGCAGAGTGAAAATGGCCAGTGTAGTCCTGCATCAGGGAAAATGAACTGACCAGTGGAGAATATTACAGGTATCCACATCATTTGGGCAAACTTTGAGCTTATAATTCTACCTGAAAGTCCTGAGCCTTAAAAGCAAATCAAATAACTGGCATAGAAATGCTGAAGTTCACTGTAGGGTTTAGAGTAGACACTCTCTGATTAACTACTGACTAGCTTTCTGTCCCAAGCATCAAATTTACTAACAAGGCCCTTGAAATGGAGTCCCATCAGCTGGCAGTCTTGGGGTGTCTGTTCAGTAGGAGCCAGGAGCCCTTTCTCAGCTTATTGGCCAGCTCCTGTCATCACATCATTTGTCTCTAGTTGCTTTACCTGAAAGGATGGAACAGGAATATAAAAAGTGTTTTTTGAAATTAAACAAATCTTTAGAATAATAAATGAGTACAGGGATGGGCAGAAAGAGAACAGGCAGGTTTGGCATTCATGACTCAGCATGGTAACTGCTAATGCTGTTACTGATAAGGTCACTCCATGAAATTCTTAAACTTTTCCTATTTGTAACTACATTTGTTCTAAGAATGATCCTTGATCCTGTAGCTATAGAGAGCAAGTACACAACTCAAACATTTAGTGATGTATTTTAAAGAAATTTATTTTAAAACCATTCTTTGTTATGCAGATAGATAAGTCATTTATTAAAATGAAAGTAAATTTGCATATTAATGCTATACAAATACTTGTTTATTTGTATATCAATAACTAAATTTTGGTGACAGGATACTGAGAATTGCTTCCCAGAATGATTTGTACATTGTACAGTTGCCAATGCTAGAATATTGCTTCACATAAATATGTGGTAAAAAGTGGCAGAAGCATGTTGAGGTCCATTTTAGAAATTTTTGTTAATTTTGTTTTATTCTCAAGCCAAAATTTATCTTTTATAAAACTTAATTCAGCAACTCAAATAGCAATTTAAAATAGTTTTAAAGATTTTATTTTATTTTATTTTTTGAGAAAGAGTTTCTCTGTATAGCCTTGGCTGTTCTGGACTCACTTTGTAGACCTAGGCTGGCCTCAAACACACAGTGATCCACCTGCCTCTGCCTCCCTGCACTACTGTTATCCACCTGATTTATTTGTTTTTATTTTATGCACGTGTGTGTTTTATGTATGTATGTATGTATGTATGTGAATGCACTATGTGTGCCTGGTGCCTGAAGGGGTCAAAGAGGGCATTGGAGTCCTTGGATTTGGGGTAACAGATGGTTGTGCGCTACCATATGTGTTCTGAGAAACAAATCCAGGTCTTCTTAGAAGAGCAGAAATATACTTAATCACTGAACCATCTCTATAGCTCCACTGAAAAGCAATTTTAAAAGTCAAACATTCCAACATGACAGGATCCAAAGATATACATTGACCCCCAGGCTTGGGAATTAAAGTAACATTAGACTTCTTTGTGTTCTGAAATTAAAACACTATGTTTCTGTAGAAGCAAAAATGTTGCATGTATAGCAGTGACTCATCAATTCGTAATACACAGAGTCTTGAAACCCAGTTATGTCACTCAGGTGCTGTGTGGTGAGGAGACAACATCATGAGCACATAACTAAGGCTACAGTGAAGTTGTGCTACAATATTGGAGAATACTTCCAGAGATACCTTGGATGGATTACACATTTGATTTTGGATGAATTTTACTGTTGTTATTTCCCAATTTCCTAAGTGTATGTTCTAGACAGGCTGGTGACCCAGTTTAAGAAGCAGCCCCATCCCAATATGCATATCACTGAAGCCCTGCCTTCTGAAATCTCATAGTCATGTCAAGGTCATATCAGCATTTCTGAGGTTAGGATTTGTAAGAATAAAATTTCCTCTTTAAATTCTCAATTACTGGAGTGAGCAACTCAAACATCCATTTCTTGAGTGTTTTTGTACTTTCTTGATAACATGCTTGTAATTGCTTAAAGTAGTTTATTAGGACTTCCAATTAAATGAACTATTAATGCTTTACAACCTTCATCTATCATTCATTTACATAAGTGAATGGTAAGCTTTTTTACACAATCTGATTTAAATATATATTACAACCAAATATACATATTTATGCCTAACTACTTTTCTGTTTCTTCCAAATCAAATGTCAATATAAGCGATACTTATACTGGTTGGTTTTCTGTCAATTTGAAACAATCTAGAGTCATCAGGGAGGAAGGAGTGTTAACTGAGAAAATGCCTCAATAAGATCTGGCTGTAAGGCATTTTCTCAGTTTGTGGTGCCTTCGCTGGTGATCCTGGGCTTTAGAAGAAAGCAGTCTGAGCCTGCCAGGGCAGCAAGACAGTAAGCAGTAGCCATCTGTGGCCTCTGCATCTGCTTCTGTCTCCAGGTTCCTTCCCTGTTTGAGTTCCTGTCCTGAGTTTCTTCAATGATGAACAGCAATATAGAAATACAAGCCAAATAAGTCCTTTCATCCCCAACTTGCTTTTTGGTCATAGTGTTTCACCACAGCAATAGAAATCCTAACTAAGACATTTGTCTTCTGTTTTTTAAAATTAAATTTAAAAAGACCCTAACATGTCCAACAGAAAACCCTTAGAACTGACAAGTAGTTTTAGTAAAATGGCAGTATACAAAATTAACACAAAAAAATCAGTAGCCTTTCTGATGGCAAAGATACTGCAAATGAAATAAGCAATTGATTTCATTTATAATAGCATCAAAAATTAAAACATAACATCTTAAAAGAATCAACCTAATCAAAAAGTGAAATATCTCTATAACAAAAACACCAAAGAAGGAAATTTTGGGAGACAGTAGAAGATGAAAAGACTTTCTATGTTCATAAATCAGAGAAATCGATATTGTGAAAGTGGTGGGGTGGGTGTTAGGAGGATATATTATATACATGTGTAAAACTGCCATAGATAAATTAAAAACAGAACTGAGCCAAGAATAGACCAAAAATAGAGCTAGCATAGATCTCTGCTGCAAGTTCTGTGTACATGTAATTCTCAGTAGCAACCTGTGTGGAGCTGCATGCTCACCCTTCTCTGAACAATAGTCTAATATCTTCTAGTAATTTTTGATCATCAGTGATAGATAGCTTCTACCAAAATGTACTCCAGTTATATCTAGGTAGTATGGGAAAGGGGAGGGCAATCAGACATGTAATAATTTTAGACACATGGGCAATAAAACAAAGCATGTACTCTACCTTAAGTTTTGGGGGACCCTTTATACCTGTGCATACTTGGATGTGCATATGATTAAAATCAAATGCATCACAGGAAAGGACATGTGCTGTAATTAATAGCTTTCCCAACTCAAATCTGTCAATCAAATTTGAGAACGATGCAAATTACACTCTGTACTAATTACTTTCTCGTTGCTGGGAAAATACTATGATCAAAAGCAACTTAGAGAAGAAAAAAGTTTCTTTATTGTTCCTGAGAAACAGTGGATTGGTCACGGTAGGAGGAAAAGGAAGCAGGTTGAAGACATTTTATCTGTACACAAAGAACAACAGAGAGAACAGGCAACCATCAGGTATATAAACCTTCAGAGCTCACCTTCAGTGATATGCATCCCCTAGCAAGGCTGGCTATCCTAGAGGGTCTATAATCTCCCCTAAATGGCATGACTGACTAGGGACCAATTATTCAAATGCCTGAGCTAATGGGAAAATTTTCTTATTTAAACCATCACATACCTCTTAGCAAGTAGCTTCTCTTTCTTTAGACTCTGTAAAGGAAGCATAGACAGTAACTTGGACCCTTGAGTACTCTTCCTTACACACCTCCCCCAACATATTTTTAATGTACCAACTGCCTTGCTCTTAAATAGTTTTCCTTTCTACTTTGGAATGTTTGTATACTTATTGCAAGTCTTTGAGTGAGAGGCCAAGAACTTGGAATCACCTGACCTATCCCTGACTACTGGTAACATTTTGATAAATGGACATGATGTGCCTATCAAATTGCTTTCTAAATAACTATGTTTAAATGCAGAAATTCCTAGTGCAGCTTTTGTATTTGGACGGAGAAGTTTCTTTGTGCAGGGGGTGGAGGTTACTGGTCAAAGTGCTGAAACTGAGTGACTGTTGAATGGTCAGCCTTAAATAGGACATCTACTTCACATGCTCTCAAACATGGGGCCATCATAGAGGAGAGAGCATACTGAACGTAAGATGCAGAGGAAAGGGCAGGGAGTTGTGGGACACTGTCCAGGGACAACATGGTCTTGCATTCTTAAATTCTGAGCAGCTGTGACCACCTGCACATACCTATCCAAGATTGGAACCCTCAACATCCTGTCATGGAAAGGGAAAGTGTTCACAATATCCCAGCCTTTCCTGAGGATTACTGGCAGTTAATAGTTGATGGAAGAAGGAGAGGCATTTCCTTCAGTGAATAGCCACTGGCAAGATGCCTATGCTCTAGTAAATTACTTCTCATCCTAGCTCTTGTAAATCTAATAGGACTCATTGGGGACACACATATGCATGCGTGTTCATGAACACACATACACTTGACAAGAAAATAGAAGCAAGACCAGTTGGAAAGGGGATGAGAAAAGTGGGAGTGGAACAAGAAAGAGTAATGTGAATGAATATGATCAAAATGCATTATGCATATATATGAAAATGTTTTATATATATATATATATATATGATTAATTTTTGCTAATAACAACAAAACCAGAAAAATTTCATTCAAAATCATGGTATAAGACTCAACAAACTAATATTCACAGTGACCAGAAGATCAAGTACAAACTCCATGTGGGGAGGGGCAATATGTGGAACACATGCTCTGGTGCCCAGCATAGAACCTGGTGTATAGAGCATACATACCTGTGAGTGTGTAGGCACATGCTGAGTGTGTGCTCTGGTGCCCAGCTCAGAATCCGTCACATAGAGCACACATGTGAGTGTGTAGGCACATGCCAAATGCAGAAACAAGCACACTGAGGTTTTAAAATGAACACAATTTCCCAGAAAGAGCTGCACCTTCAGAGTGAACGCTCTGCAAGGCTGATTAACTGATCAGAAAGTCAAGGAGGTGTAAGTTGGAATGTTGCAGGTACATTGCCTAATTTCATTTTATCTTGAGCCATCTTTAGGCCCTAAAATAGCTTTTCCTTGCCCCTTCTGTGTCAGACTTAACACCTGTGCCTAACAGAGAGAAATCTTTCATAGTGTACTAGCTTAACAAAACCTTGGTCTCTATCAACAAAAAGGAAGCATCTGAAGCCTGTACCTGACATTTCTTCACTGTGCTGTAATTACTTTAATGTTCCTACCAATATATTTGAAAAGTGCCTTTATTCATATGCCTTTCTTTGTTCTGTTACTATAAACTAACTTCATGAAACTTTTTCCATGTTGAAACACGGAATTTGGAGAACCTAACTTTGTGTTTCTGGGCTATTGTCATTCATACTCAGCTCCAAAATAAACTATCCCCCTACCTGTTAAAGGCGAGAGCTATGTTTTTGTGTCCACAGAAGTGCTGGATACAAGATGAAAGGAGCAGATCCGATCGCTGTAGATTGTGTAATCTTAATTTAAAATGAGACACATTTCAAGCATGGTAGTCTCACTTAGTTGATACCATATGAAAATGTTCTCAAGCCTAAAATTCAAGTTAACTGAAATGTTGAATTGTATCATTAATCCAACTATTACTAAGAAACAAGGTTTAATCCCTTGTAGGCCATAGTCATGTTAAATCTAAATAAATATTACAGTGATTGAAAGCATTTTAACAGGAGAAGGGAGAGACAGAAGCAGGAATCTGGACTAGATCATCAGAGCAGAACCTCGTCAACTACCACCACCTCAGGAAGCTTCTGGAACCCACACTACCTGAAGACTTACTTACTCAGAGATTGTAGGAAAAGCCTTGCATAGATTCATTGTAACAGGCAAGTCTACGTGAACGGCTGTGTACTGACTTGTGTCCATCTTTATAAGTGATTGTCTATGTCCTCTACAAAGCTTACATCTTCCTTCCTGCTATTTCCAATTCCAGTTTGGTTCAGCAAAGATAATTAAGTGTTGAGAGTTTACAAACTACTGAAATAGGTACTGAAGACACAAAATACACATGGACTCTGACCTCAAGAAGGGTGGTTAAAATATGCAAGATGGGAGTCTTAGAAAATGCTAATTACAGAGTGGCTGAGGCACACAGGGAAGGTTGGTTGAGGTCTAAGAGGGTAGATAGCATGAAGCAAAGAAGTAAAGTTGAGTGGGGGCAGGGGAGAATGATACTGCTCCAAACATGCCCAATACACAGAGGGATGGTGAGAAAATGGTGAGCAAAGAGACATAGCCGCAAAAGTGCATTTGAGGGAGAGATCCAAGATGGCTGCCACGAGAGGACACTGTGTCTGAGGAGTAGGACAGCAGAAACAACGCAGCGACCCGGAGACTGAACTCTGGGACCTAAAACGCCAGCATTCGTGATTGCCAGGTGAGCAGAACTCCCACAGTGAGAAAATCAAGTGGGAAAACCCTAGGGACACCCAGTTATTCCCCAGAAAAATCTCCCGGAAAAATCTCCGGGTGACCAGTGGCTCACAGCTCTGATCTGAACGAGCAGCTGTGCTGGGCGCCCACATCCGCCATAATAGACTGGATCACACAGCCTCGCCGGCAGTCTGAGGAGGAACTGGGTACTGTTTTCACTGACCCGCACACTGTGAGCACACACTGCACCCGGGTTCTGCTGCAACCCACGAGTGTGCGGCAGGCACACACCGATCGACTGAACCACCCCAGTCTGAGAAGGTAGGGGGACCTTTTTGACCAGTCTGCACTCTGCAGGCGTGCACCACACGCTTCCGCCAGCAAAACCTCAGTCCCTGTGCCAGTCCACGGGCAAGTCTGGGAGGGACCTGAGTTCTGCTTCAACCCATGGGTGTACAGCGAGCATGCAATGATCGCCGGAGCCACCCTAGACTGTGAAGGTCCAGGGACCATCTTGATCAGACCGCACACTGAGGGCGAATACTGCATGCATCCGCCAGCAAAAACCTCAGTCCCTGTGTGTGCCTACAGGAAAAACAGAGAAGGCCTCGGGCACCATTTCAGACAGGCCTGCATTCAGCGGAGGCACACCAACCAAAACCCATTGTGTGTGCCCCAAATATCATCTCAGACCGTGGTGCACAGCCCCTGGCCCAGAAGAGGGCGCCAAATCTCCATTCCAGCGGAAAGCCCTTAGCAAAAAGCCCAGGGCTGAGCGCAAATTCCCCAGCTGACATCTCAAAAGACTGAGGAGCTAGACCTCCAGACCAGAGGGGTGACCAGCCTGCAGTGCTCACAGCTTCTTAGCACAGAGCACGAATCCAGGCACACAGAGCCCACAATAGAGTTCAACTGAGACACAACAAACAATAACAAACCACCGGAAATCCCTGATCTTCTTGAAGAATACTCCTGACACAAGAGACTGACAGTTTCAGACTGAAGTACAGCCTTAAAGTACAAACAGCTCCCTGATTATATATATTAAAAAAATGCCTAGAAATCGGTGAAAGAACTCACCCAACAAAAATCAGGACACCATGGTCCCACCAGAAACACCCAAAAGCAGTGGAGATTTTAATTCAGCGGAGACACAGGAAAATTATATTAAAGCTTTGATTATGCAGATATTGGAGGAACAAAAGGGGAGACAAAAAGAGGAAATGAACAAGGCCCTCAAAGAAATGGAGAAGAAACCACAAAGACCAAACTGAGCAGGGCACAGGGGTCTTGTATGAGACGGTTTCTACAATCAAGGACCATGTGTGTATGTGGCCTGGAACCCCTGCACAGAAGGGGCCCATGATAGCTCGGTGTAGGACTGAAGACCCTATTCAGGGAAACAGGGACTGTTTCAGTCATGATCTTGATGGCTGACTCTTTGACCCTCCCCCATACAAGCCGGGGAGTGACA
>JAQQSO010007507.1:0-10566 GCA_028658305.1 Pachyuromys duprasi | reverse complement strand
TTACTTTGAGCGCTGCCATAGAATAAGAGAACACATAATTGTCCTAACTTCTACACTAATCTGCTCATTTTCCTGTTATCTCCTGTCCCTTATCTTTTCTACCACTAATTCAGTCTTGGTTTCTTGAGACTCTGGAGTCCTCATAATTCCCTATTCAATTGGGAGTAGACCTGAATTGAGTTTTTCACCTTTTCTTTTGCTTAACTCTTCAAGGTTTTTCCAGATCTGAAACCTCTGCCACCCACTCTCATGGTCACATTTTCATTACTTATTACCCAAAACTACTACTAATGGTCATGAGCTCTGTCTCTCTCTCAGTTTGTGTTTTATTGCTGTGAAGAGACACCATGACCACAACACTCTGATGAACATAAATATTTAATTTGCTCTGGCTTTCAGTTTCAGAGGTTTAGTTCATTCTTGTCTTGATAGGAAGCATGTCAGCATGCAGGTAGACATGGTGATGGAAACAGAGATAAGAGTTCTACACCTGGATCCACAGGCAGCAGAAGAAACTGTCCCCACTAGGCCCATCTTGAGCTTTGGAGACCTCAAAGACCCCTCCCCACAGTGCCACATTTTCTCCATCAAGGTCACCTATTCCAACAAGGCCACACCTCCAAATAGTACCATTCCTTTTGGGCCAACCATTCACACACATGAGTCAATGGCAGTAATTATTTTTTTTAAATGGAATTTATTTATTTTTATATCAATCACAGGTTAGGTACTTTGCATCCCAGGCAGAAACCCCTCCCTCATTCCCTCCCACTCTCCCCATCCCTCCCTCATCTCCTCCCCACCCCCTCCAAGGGGAGGATGTCCTCCCCTTCCATAAGACCCCAGTCCATCTTGTCTCCTCAGGGCTGGATGCAATGTCCTCCCCTGGGATCTAGCCAGGCTGTTACTCCCTGGCGTGAATGGGGGAGGGTCAAAGAGCCAGCCATCGAGTTCATGACAGAAACAGTACCTGTTGCACTTACTAGTGTCTTCAGTTGTACACCGAGCTACCATGGGCCACATTGGAACGGGGGTTCTAGGCCATATCCATACATTGTCCTTGGTTGGAGGAACTGTCTTGTATAAGACCCCTGTGCCCTGCTCAGTTTGGTCATTGTGGAGTTCTTGTTCTCCCCAAGTCTTACTAAATTCCCCTATTTTTATTATTATTTCCCGCCCTCTGCGGAAGGCCTGGTTGTGAGTCTTAATATCTGCTTTGATACATTTGTATATTGATTCTTTCAGAGGCCCTCTTTGGTATGCTTCTGTCCTGTTGCTTGTTTTATCCTCCATTCAATGTCCATCCCATTTGTTCATCTAAATGAGCATTGATCATACCAACCTGGGTCCTCCTTCTTGTGTATCTTCCCTAGGTGTATAGATTTCAGCATGACCTTCCTATCCTATAGGTCTATATAAGTGAGTATATACCATATGTTTCTTTCTGCTTTTGGGATACCTCACTTAGGATGATCGTTTCCAGGTCCCACCATTTGCCTGCGAATTTCATGATGTCCTCCTTTTTTAATTGCTGAGTAGTATTCTATTGTTTAAAAGTACCATAATTTCTGTACCCATTCCTCAACAGAGGGACATCTGGGTTGTTTCCAGGTTCGGGCTATTACAAATAAAAAAGCCACGAACATAGTTGAGCAAATGTACTTGTTGTGTACTTGAGCATCTTTTGGATATATTCCTAAGAGTGGTGTAACTGGGTCATGAGGAATCAGTATTCCTCTAAGAAAGCGTCAAATTGATTTCCAGAGTGGTTGTACAAGTTTGCATTCCCAGAAGCAATGGAGGAGGGTTCCTCTTTCTCCACAACCTCTCCAGCATGTGTTGTCACTAGAGTTTTTGATCTTAGCCATTCTGGTGGGTGTCTATGGCAGTAATTCTTAAAGCACTCTCTGGTCACCTCTTCTCTCCTTTCTTCATATACTTGACCTCTCAGTACCTTCTTAATTACATCAATTCTCCCCTCAGCCCATTGCCTTGTCCTGATTCCATTATGATCACTTCTTATATCATGTATGGAGAGATTCCAACAAAACCATGTGACTAGTTCTCTTTTATATATGTTACCACTTATTTCAAGTCACTTATTTTTCAGGAACTGATGATCAGATTAGTTTTACTTATTCTGGTGCAGCTATGCTTTCATGGATAAATGCAGGAGACTGTCTGCAAACTTTTCACACTCTTTTCTTCTCATCTCAGCTGAGGATTCCACCTCCAGAAAGAAGGAGTCTTTTTGACTCCCTTTGTCCACTCATCACACCCTGTGTCTCTCTTGAATACAAAGCCTTCTTGGAAGATATTTTTTAAACCCATTGAATTAAAAGTTCCATCTCCACTACTACTTCGTTGGTCTTTCCCCAAATCATCATTGACCCATCTTTCTTTCAATAATTAAATATTATTTCACATGTCTCACCTCTCATACTCTTCAGCTAACAATCAATGCAACCAATAATTCTGGCCTTTCTCAAACTGCCATCATCTGGACTCAGGAACAATCTCTACTCTTATTCTTCTATCTACCTCAAACAGCTCCTTTTCATGCTCTTAACCTTGAAATCTGAACTTAATCTTTCAGACCCAGCGGTTTGAAACCTGGAGCTCCAGTATTTCCCAGGAACTCTGTGGGAAAGCAAAATCTTGACTTTTTAAAAAAGAACCCCACAGGGTGGTGTTGGAGACAAGCTCTGAGAAACTTCTCTCACCCCTCCCTGAGTAAGAAGGTTTTATTGTGGGCCTTTCCACCCTTACCCCTCCGTGAGTAAGAAGGTTCTATTGTGGGCCTTTCCACCCTCACCCCTCCCTGAGTAAGAAGGTTCTTTTGTGGGCCTTTCCACCCTCACCCCTCCCTGAGTAAGAAGGTTCTATTGTGGGCCTTTCCACCCTCACCCCTCCCTGAGTAAGAAGGTTCTATTGTGGGCCTTTCCACCCTCGCCCCTCCCTGAGTAAGAAGGTTCTATTATGGGCCTTTCTACCCTCCCTCGCACCGCCCCTACCTAAAGTTGGCCTTAAAAAGCCTGCTTCGGCTCAATAACATTTGACTCTTGACAAGTGCACATTTGCTTGAGTCCATTCCTTCTCTCGTCCATCTTTTTCAGGTTCTGGTCCTTCTTGCCCCCACGAATAACTAGGTCCCGCAGGTCGGGGCAGGGTGGACACCAGTGAGCAGAAATTTCACAATCCTTTTTCTCATTTGATGGACCTTCAATTTTGAGAACTGCTGTGCTAGAGCATCTCAGTCAGTCTTCCATGTTGTGATGACCTTCCTTCTTCTTGAGAAGTAGTTTCATTTGTTACTTCTGTGTCAGCAGAGAGATAAGTGCTGGCATCATTTGGTTTTGTATTTGTAAATGATTGTACTTCTTCACCTACCTAAGGGCAACCTACAAGAGATGGATAAGGAATTGTCTTGTCCCTGATAGGTTAAGAATGGAAAGTGACTTTTTGTGCAAGAAAGAGCTAAGAGCTGGAGGTGAAGTAGGGAGTAAAGGAGTGGTTTTTCTGGGCAGGCAGGAGCACAGGAGAGTTGTCAGATATAGTTTGATGGAGAAGGAAGATGGAAAGGAGATGAAACAGAGCAGGGAGGTAAACAGTGAAAACCACATGGAGAGGTGGAATCATGAGAAGTTCGGTTCAATTAGTAGCTAGCTGAGAGACTGCCTTAGCTAAAGGCCAACAGCTTTAAACTATCTCTATATCTCCATGTCTTAGTTAAATTTCAAGTGTGGTCCTCAAAAGCTGTCCAGTATTACTGGCTTTAGATACTATCACTTGGAATTGTACTTGGCTGCCAGCAACAACAAACTCATCAAGAAAGCTTCTTAATACCACATAACGATTTCCTCCACCTCTTCTATGACTCATCAAATCAAATAATTATGTTCTTGTCAGGGCATTTAACAGAACTGAAATTAGAGTTTTTATGGATTCCTTGTTTATTTATTGTGGTCAATTCACAATCAGAGCAGAGGATTTTACACTATGTCTCCATGCTGGAGACCTAGAAAAATCAAAGTTCATGCAGTATGGCCTAATGGAATGTCCGAGTTAATACAAAGGAGATGCAAGTGTTATATATCTCCATTGTCTTTTAAAAGTACCAACTTTCCCTTGAGGAAGGGTAGATGAATCAAAAAACATGGATATCTCTTCCCTATGGCAATTTGAGCTTTATTAGCATTCATCTCACTCACAGTAGCTCAACATGCTAGGAACATCCCTATAGCAATCATCACATGGTTTTAACATCTCCTGCATGATACTGTGACCCTGTCTCTCTTCTGTCTGTTCTCAGTGTTTCTCTAAACCGTACTCCTAAATGATGCCCCTCTGACAGGTCTTACTTACCAGGAACAATATGGAAGCATGTTATACCTCAGTGTAACTTTCAAGTGAGTTTGACCGGGTTCAAGGGAGTCTAAACATGAAAGAAGTTGCCCCACATCTTTTATGAAGTGACTAGCCTGCACATCTTGGCATCGTATAGCCAGTAAACTGTTCTTGGAGAGAAGTGTAGTCATGGCACACCAGCTTGGAACTTTGCTCAGTGACACTGCCAGAATTAAGGGTTATACTCTTGACAAATGATGCTAACTCTTCTTATTCTTTATAAATGATAACCGATACTCACAAGTTGGACGACACTGGAGATGCACCTCATCAGTTACTTTAACTTGCTGCTTGCCTCTTTGTATCTCTACTTCATTATCTATGAATCAGGAAGTGTTGACTACACATTTCACCTATTTAGAATAAACTCAAAAGGTCAATGTAAGGTGAAAAAAAGATATTGTGTGTAAACAATCCACAAGAATACAGGAAAAATAACTGTGTAGCTTGAGAAGTTAAAGAAAATGTACTAATGTACTAATGGTTCCCAGCCTCATCAGGTTTTCTACTGGGCAGAAGGCAGAATTGTGACACAAAGAGGAAAGAAATTAGTGGAACTAGGATATTTTTTAATTGTTCCTAAGTTTCCTTTGGATGTTCATTCCAGCTTACTGAAAATTAGGTTGATGATTCATAGGCTGAAGAATATGATGTTTCCTGAGTAGGTTAGCCTTTTACCCTTCACCTAACTGGAGACAAGAATGTTATTCTGATATAATGAAACAAATAATATATAAGATAAGCCAGGAAGTGCACTGTATATTCTGACCATCAGCAGTTTCCAGTCAAGTGATAGTTCCCAAACTAAGGCCACACCACAAAGAACTGGGGCCTGAATTAAAAGGAAAGACTATGTTTGTCCTTTCCCCGGGGCAGCAGAACTAAAATAAACACATTTGAAAACGTAAGAATCAGTTGCTAGACAACACAAATCTCTTTTCTAATAAAATTGGATTAGAAAATTTGATGTCTGTGCAGGGGTTCTAGGTTATCTCCATGAGTGTCAGTCTCAGAAAAGACCCCTGTGCCCAGATTTTTTGGTTCTGTTGCTCTCCTTGTGGACCTCCTGTCCTATCCAGGTCTTACTATCTCCCCCTTATTTTATAAGATTCCCTGCACTCTGACCAAATTTTGACTATAATTCTTAGCATGTGCTCTGATACCATGCACAGATGTAGCCCATGGCAGTTCAGTGTCTAAGTGGGTTCCATAGTGATGGGAATAGGGATTGTTTCTGACATGAACTGATTGGTCTGCTCTTTGATCACCTCCCCCTGAGGGTAGAGCATCCTTACCAGGCCACAGAAAAAGACAATGCAGCTCCTCTTCATGAGACCTGATAGAGTAGGATCCGAAGGAAGAAGAGGAGGACCTCCTCTATCAGTGGACTTGGGAGGGACATGGGTGGAGAAGGGGGAGAGAGGGTGGGAATAGGAGTGGAGGAGGGAGGGAGCTGCAGGGGCTTACAAAGTGAATAAACTGTAAGTAATAACAAGAAAAAGAAAGAAGAAATCAACAGCAAAAAGAAAAGAAAAGAAAATCTATTTGCCATGTGCCTTCATTGGTAAACCTGGGAGCAGGCAAGGGGAAGAACCCAGGAATCATAAGAAATAGAAGATGTCCTGGGAGACCTCAAAGACTCAGACATACCTCAAAGACTCAGCTAAGAACATCCCACACTCTAAATAACTAAGGAGTTTGTCAACACACAGTGGGTCTAAATGTCTGGGAAGAACTTAGCACAATGGATTACCAATATTTTTTTTTCAGAAGGAAGGCTTGTGATTTCACTGAGGAAAAATGCACAGGACAGAATAAAGATGCAGAGAGTTGAGAATAGTTAGCATAAGTGGCAAGTAACTGGACTGTGACTGCCTTCCAATCAGTAGCATGACAGAGGCCATGCTTCAAACCACTGGATTGAACAGGGCTTACATTTCTCCCAGTACACCAGCATTAGCTTTCCCAGCTTTGGAAGTCAGAATCTTTAGGAGGGCAGCTCCATCCTCCTTCCAGATGATCAAACCCCCAAAGATCACACTGTTTAGGTGTATTACCTGTCCCCCAAACCTCATTCATATCTCCAGGTTAAAGGCCAGTCAGTCATCATCATGAGTCCATCATGACATGAGGCCTTTCCCTCCTCTCCTCTGGGAATGGTCTGGTCTGAATTCCCACCACTGAGAGTTAGTCTCCGCCTGCTCTGCCACAGCCACCCTGACCTCTCTCATGCTGCATCACTGATCACTGTGTCAGAAGGCTATGTAGGACCTCCTGCTCCTGAGCATCATGGATCATGAAGGGCTCCTTCTCAGGATATAATCCTATACCTGTTCCTGAAGTCTCCAGACAGTGCCTGCTCAGCCCCCAACTCCACCACCATGCTGACTTCTAACCCATCACTGACCTTGTCATCTCTCTGTTGTGGACATTTTGGTTTATGATGGGTAAACATGGTTTTGTTATAATCCCAAGTGGAGGATTTTTGTTGGCTCAGACATGTTAATTGCCTTGTGTAGAGTGTGGTGTTTGCCAGCAGGAATTAGTTGAATTCTAAGGGCTTTGAGGGGTATAAATATGATAGCCCTGAGGAAGAAGGCAAGGTGACTTGGAGGAGTTGTTGGAGGACAGCTTATTGCACTTGCAGGCTTGCTGGCTTGCTGGCTTGCTGGTTACCTGGACTTCCGGATATCCTGACAACGGATATTGGTAATATTCCCTAAAGAATACTATGGCCCCACACAGCAGGAAGAAGCAAAGAGGTTAGCATACCTTTCCCCTTATAATCTTCTTTATCCTCTTACTCAGTGGAATTGGGAGAAGCAAGGGTGGAGAATGGGGAGGTATAGTGTGATGGGGATGGGAGGAGGGAGGCAGCTACAGGGGGTATACAATGTAAATAAACTGTAGTTAATAAACAAAAAATAAAAATACAAAAAGAAATATTTCATTAACTTATTTTACAAAGTTAGTGTCATCTTTCTGTTCTTCATTTAATGGACAGAATTCATGAGTACTAATATTTGGCAGGCACTGGTCCAATATCACTATTTTCAGTTTCAAGTTTCATGAATCACATTTCACAAAGATGATCCAAATTTATCATACATACCAAACATAAAATAAAATGTAAATTTTGTTTGTTTTTATGGTTGTGAGAAATAGCAAGTCAATTTTTTTTCCACAGATTTTCCTGTATGTTTTTTTCTCCACACAGGTTTGGTTTTCTGTTACTTTTCATTAAATATTATATTCATAAACTACAAATTTGCTTTTAAGTTTTTGCAGGATTGGGGACAAGTGCCTTGTGCATGCTAGCATTAGGCCACTGAACTATACCTTCAACACTACTCATTTTTCACATTATTGTATACTAAGTACCTGTGATTCACGGTTTGTCACAGTCATGTCTCTTACAGTTAATAATATGTTTCCCATTTCTTGAGCTATGATTGATATTAATAATGATTTAGTTGTAAAAACAACGTGGGGATCACAAGGGTGAAAATAGGACTGGGAGGGTAAAAGTCGTCGAACACAAGTCTGGCAATCTGAGTTTGATCACCAGAACCCACAGTTGAAAGAGAAAACAGACTCCTTCCTGGAACTCTGATATGTCTATACACACCGTGGCTGACATTTACCCTCATAAATTATAGTAGATACTATTTAAAAATTTAAAGTGTAACAATTACATTCATTCATATTTCCAAAAATTTTTCTTCAGGAAATTGTTATCAAGAAGATAACGTGTAGACTAGTGTAACTATCAAACTCCTGATGATTCTTGTGTTTCACAGGGGGAGATTCTGAGAGACCTTTCTGGTAGTATCCTATAACACCTAATATTGTTTCTTACTGTTGGTATTCTTGTACCTCAAGCTGCAATGTTTTCCTACAATCAATGCATTACTTAATGATTTTTTTCAGCCACTGTGATAGACCCTTCATATATATATATATATATATATATATATATATATATATATTCCCTTCATATATATTAATACATATGCTCCCTTCATGTGTGTAAATATTAATATGTATATATCATTCAGAAGGTTTTCAGAAGGGCTATTCTTCCTTCTGTCACTTAAGGGATGGTCATGCATCCCACATTGTGTGGCTCTGCCATCTATTGTTTAATCCTATTTCTACATCCCGTCACACCTGGGAAAGAAAGACCATGGTAGGGCTAACTGGGAGAGGCAGGCATCATCTCAGCTGTGCTTTTTTGACCAGTCTGTGGTCATATCTGACTGCCAGAGGCTGGGAACTAGCTGGCCACAGAGAGAAGCAGGGTGGGGCATTATCCAGGACACACTGAAATATTTCTGAAGCTCTACAACATTACTCTTCTAGTAAGTCCTGTCTATAAATTTCATGGACTTTTGCAATTCAATATTATAACAAGTTCAGTATTTGTCCTTATCATGGCAGAGATGAAATGAATTGATTCTAATGGCAGGTTTGAACAAGGCCCAGAATCCCTTCTACAAAATTCAGAATTGATTCAGTTCTTTGATCAATAATCTTTGTGAAGAGATGCATTGACTTCTTCTAAAAGCTGGAGACATTTTATAAAGAGGTCACATGATTTTCACAGTTGTATTTCTGGACTTGTTGATCTTTCTCAACAGGAGTCTGAGTCAGAATTCACTGAATTACATGTGGAAACTTTTTCTGAAAAAGTTTCATTTGTACTATCTTGGCTGCATCAGCCTGTTGCCTACTCAAGCTTGTGACATGTCTTCTTTATGTCTTACATATTCTTTCAGAGCCTGTTAATTTCTGTAGGAAGCAAATTTCAGATAAGCTCCTTTTATGGTTATGGGTCAGTTTTGGGTGTGTTCAAGCCTCCTTCATCCCGCTATACCATGCATAGGAGTTAACTAGTTAATAAACATTTTTAAATATTGAAATATAATTAACGTACCATATAATATACCTATTGAAAGCATAGTGGCTTTTGTGACATCCACAGAGTCGTACAGCCATCACCATAGTCTTTTTTAGAACTGAGTTTCATCATCCAATGACCACATCCTTAAGCTGTCCATCCTCTAAACACACTTTTCTCCTCATGAAAAGTACTTTACAGAAGCATTTAAGGACACTGAGCTTTTCTTTTTAAGTTCATGAGAATATAGTCTGTTGTATTGAGGATGGGAAGGCAGTAGGAGTAGGTAGAGTTTGTTCACACTGCATTAACAGTCAGAGCAAGGGAGATGCATGCTGTCACTCAATTTGGTTTGCCTCCCACAGTCTAGGACCACAGTCCATGGGGTGGACATTCCCACCTCATTTAGCCTAATCTGCATAAAGCTTCACAGAAAGGCTCAAAGGCTTATCTCTCTGGTGAGCATACATTGTCAAGGTCACAATAAATGTTAAACATCCTATCCTCCTGCTCAGCTCCTGGCAACCACAAATCTATCTTGAAATTTCTTGGCCTGCTTCTTTGGATATTTTATATAAATGGAACTTTAGAGCACTGGCTTCTTACACTGAATTCATCCTTGTTATTTATATAGTGCTATATTTTTATGTTTT
Source organism: Pachyuromys duprasi (assembly GCA_028658305.1). Taxonomy (NCBI): domain Eukaryota; kingdom Metazoa; phylum Chordata; class Mammalia; order Rodentia; family Muridae; genus Pachyuromys; species Pachyuromys duprasi. The sequence goes on along the minus strand of JAQQSO010007507.1, from coordinate 606 downwards.
TGATTAGTAATCTATTATAAGGATTTTCCACATCTCATGAATTCATCAGTTGATAGGGTTTTGGATTGTTTCCATTTGAGGGCTATAAATCTTTGCATGAAAATTTTTACATAGGTGTGTTCTTAATTTTATTTGTTTAGAAACCTGAGAGTAAAAGTGCTGAATTACAAGTGTACTAGGGATTAGTGTTGAGAGTTCTGGGGAAATGCTAGAGAGGTGGCTCTGTGTTTAAGAGTGCCTGGTACTGAAGAAGCCACATGAAAATCCAGGTGTAACATCCACACTTTTAACCACAGCTGTCAAGGGGGCAGAAACAGGGGATTTGGGAGTTTTGATGGCTTATACAATAGAGTACAAAATGTGTATCCCAGGTACAAGGAGAGACCCTGGCATGAGAGAATTGGGCAGAGTGAGTAAGAAGGACACCTGACACCCTCTTCTAGCCTCTGCTTGTTGAGAAAGGATCACTCAGTCACCAACACGTGATGCACATTTTTTTCATTTTTTAATTAAATTTATTTATTTTTATCTCAATCACAGGTTAGGTATTTTGAATCCCAGGCGTAGCCCCCTCCCTCATTCCCTCCTACCCTCCCACTCCCTCCC
>JAQQSO010007506.1:0-10567 GCA_028658305.1 Pachyuromys duprasi | reverse complement strand
GAATGGCAGAAAAACACTTAAAGAAATGCTCAACATCATTAGCCATCAGGGAGATGCAAATCAAAATGACCCTGAGATTTCACCTTACACCTGTCAGAATGGCTAAGATCAAAAACTCAAGTGACAACACATGCTAGAGAGGATGTGGAGAAAGAGGAACCCTCTTCCATTGCTGTGGGAATGTAAACTTGTACAACCACTCTGGAAAGCAATTTGGCGCTTTCTTAGACAATTAGGAATAGTGATTCCTCAAGACCCAGCTATACCACTCCTAGGCATATATCCAAAAAATGTTCAAGTACACAACAAGGACATTTGCTCAACTATGTTCAGAGCAGCTTTATTCATAATAGCCAGAAACTGGAAACAACCCAGATGTCCCTCAGTTGAAGAATGGATACAGAAATTGTGGTACTTTTACACAATGGAATACTACTCAGCAATTAAAAAGGAGGAAATCATGAAATTTTCAGGCAAATGGTGGGACCTGGAAACGATCATCCTGAGTGAGGTATCCCAAAAGCAGGAAGACACACATGGTATATACTCACTGATATAGACCTATAAGATAGGATGGACATACTGAAATCTATACACCTAAAGAGGATAAAGAAGAAAGAGGACCTGGGATAAGATGATCAATCCTAACTTAGAAAGACAAATGGGATAGGCATTCGATGTAGGAGAAAAGAAGCAGCAGGACCAGAGCCTACTACAGAGGGCCTCAGAAAGACTCTACCTAGCAGTGTATCAAAGCAAGTATTAAGACACATAACCAACACTTTGGCAGAGTGCAGGGAATCATATGAAAGAAGGGGTAGTTAGTATGACCTGGAGAGGAGAGGTGCTCCCCAAGGACCAAATATATCAGGGCACAGAGGTCTTTCATGAGACTGTTCCTCCAACCAAGGACCATGTAGGACCCCTGCTTGAATTTAGCAAACGGTAGCTCAATATCCAAGTGGGTGCCCTAGTAAGGGGAACAGGGACTATTTCAGACATGAATTCAATGGCTGTCTCCTCAACCCCCCCCCCCCATGGAGGAGCAGCCTTGCTAAGCCACAGAAGAGGACATTGCAGCCAGTTCTGAAGAGACCTGATAAGCTAGAGTTAGATGGAACATGAGGAGGTCCTCCCCTATCAGTGGACTTGGAAAGGGGCAGGGAGGAAATGAGGGAGGGATGGGGGGATAGGGAGGGAATGCAGGAGGGGGCTACTGCTGGGATACAAAGTACATAACCTTGATTAATATAAAATAAAATATAAATAAATTAATAAATAAACAAATATGGAGTTAACATGGCTTTACCCTATGATGGGATAATTGTCCCCACTAGATATCACAGCCTAACAAGCAAAATGCCTGGTGTCAGGAATGGGTTATTACTTTTGGAGTTACTGGTCAGTGAGGTTCCATAAAGTCCCCCAGCCAATGTTATTGATTACTGTCCAGAACTTAATAGTATGACCTGAAGATTCCATGTACTTGAGTCACAGAATATAGAGAAATCCGTCTGACACTGACCTGGAAGCTTCATCAGGAATGGCTATATTTCATAGTACTAGAAGCTTCCATTCAAACTTACCATGTGTGAACCCTCTGAAAAAAGTCCTTAAAGAATGAATTATTTTTAAGAAAAATGTTGTAGATGTAAAAGAAAAAACACTTTTTGATTTGATGTTTTATGCCTGTGCAACTTAAAGTTTAACTTTATTATATGTACATTTCAGTGGTGTTCAATATTTTCAGATTAGTGTGCAACCGTCAGCACCACCCCTCTGAGGGATTTTACAGTACGGTGAAGCTCTGTGACCATTCAGCACTATTACCTACCCTTCTGGCTCCTGGTAACTATTATTATACTTTTTATCTGTATTAATTTTACTGTTCTAGGTACCTCATACAAGTGTAATCATATAGATTTTATGCTCTCTGGATTATTTCACATAGCATGATGAAGAACCCTTTTGATGTAGAGATCAACCGTCATTGCATCCCACACATTGGAACAATACTCCAGAATCTAAGTGTGTGCATGTACTTTATCACTTTTATGTCTTATCACATTGGATACTATTGCCATTCAACCACAGAAGAAAATGAGATGAGACAAGTTTGAATGATTTGCCTAAACTATCCATATGTTAGTAGATCAAGAACCTCTATCCACAGATCTTCTGGCTCCTGTTCAAGGGTCTTTGAAATCTGCATCTGGAACTTAAAATGTTGAGAAAACCTCAGGTCACCACAGTCTCTTCTGATAATCTGTAGTCAGAAAAAAAAGAAAGTGATCTGAACCATCACCATCTATATTAACAAGATCCTGACATGCTACTTTAGATCTAGTCAACATACGTTCATGAGCAAAGAAATAACCTCCATCTCAGCATTGGAAGAGACCCAAAGCATCCCGATTATCCACGATCTCATCCCTTTCTGTTGCTGCAGTGGAACAGCTGAAATGGAAAATTCATAAAGAGATTCATTTGCATCTCTTGGATCTGGAGATCCAAGACTATGATGACAACATCTGTCATGTTTCTAGTGAGGGCTACATATTGGAAGAGCCTAAGGGAATGCGAGAAAATACGGGAGTTACAAAGGAACTGGCTGGCTTTAATGATAGCCTGCTTGATGAGGACTCCTACCTGAAATGTATTACTCTATGCCTGAGGGCTTATCTATCATAATGCCCTAAGTGCTCCCCAAAGTCTCTCAGTACTATCACATCAAGAATGTGATGGGTAGAACTCTATTGGAAACCCAGACTCTGCTCATTAATTCCTCTGGACAGATTGTGATTTGGGTTGCTCCAGTGACCAGAAATACCTGAGCCAAGTCACTGGAGCACTCTCTCAAATGCTATTTACCTCGACTCTGAAGGTGGCTTGATAAAACTTGCTTTACCTGAAGTTTTCAAGATTTGAAAGCCTGTATATCAGAGCCATTGGAGTTAAAGGTAGTAACTTTGATTTGTGAAAACAGGAAAAATATGGCCAAGGTCTGACAGCCAGCTAGGATGCTATGAGATCAAGTAACTTCTCCAAGCATAAGTTCTTCAAATATTTATGGAATCTCTTGATATATGGAGTGTGTCCCTAGACACAAAGGAACCAAAGTTTTTGGAAGATACACCTCACTCTGACAGTGACGAAATTCTATACTGGAAGGCTCCAAAGAAGCCAGGAGAAGTACCCAGTGCAACATGCAGCTGGTATTAGTTCCTGGATTCTTAGTAGTCAACATTATTGACTCATTCAGAAAAAAAAAAATTGAAGAAGTCCCATGGGTTTAAATAAAGTTTCTCCACTCGTGTAAACATTGATATTTGAGTGGCATGATTCTTGTTATGAGTCTATCTTCTCAATTATTGGGTAAATACTGCATCCTTGGATTTACCTACAAGATTCTAGTAATAGCCCTCAAGCTCTCACACTAAATATGCCTCAAGACATTGTTGTGTGTCCCCTGGAGGCACAATCATCAAGTAAAAAGCATTGATTGGGCAACATGTCAGGTACAAGGATATAGAGAAGAATGTGTGAGCCTTTCCCTATGGCATCCGCAAACTAGAGCACAGATATGAGGACAAGAGTTCCTGTGGACAGTCATGACAGCTGCAGAGCATTTGGCATGATCAAGTGCCAGCATCCTTTGTCTACAGTGTTGTACACGGAACACAAGAATAAGGGGTAAAGTATAGCTAGCAAGTGACCATGAGGGCTGGATAACAGACAAGGATAATGCTGGAGTTAGAAACACAGTTTACACACTAGGTAAACAGGCTTAAACCGAGGCAAGGAGCTTGGTGCACCTACAATAGTATGAACAGGGCCTAAGCAGGGACCTGGGATTTCCCAGGCCCCTTTCTACTCCTGACATATCATGACTCAAACGTTCCAGGTACATTCCCCTCCCAGTTCTCCCACTCTCTCCCCTGTCACACAGTCTCTGTATGGAGGAGAAAAGAGAACGATGAAGTGTATTGGGTCCCAGGAGGCTCAAGATTGGGTCCCTGCCTGTTCTGTCTCTTCCATCGGGAGGACTTACAGATCTTCCTGCAGCTCAGGGCTATGGAGGTTGCTGAAGGAGCGAGCAGAACACCATGACTCACACTGAGCAGATAACAAGCTCTGCTACAAGGGACTAGTGTCAAAGGGAGCTGTCACCTCTCCCGGGACTGGGGCTTGAGCCCACAGGGTTCGTGCTCTGTGGGATGGAGTTGAGTGAGTTTGACAGTTTCTCAGGCATCATTCTGTCCTCCCTCTCCATATCCCACCACCCCCACTCATTTAAATGGTGCAGTTTGCAGTTAAAACAGGAAGCCCTTTGAGGCTGGAAGCTGGAAACTATCCTGTTTGGCCTTGCCTTTAAAAGTAAGATTTAGCATTGTCTGGCACTTAAGACTCAAAACACCTGCTTCCTCTGACCACCTGGCCACTGAGCTTCATTGCTCAATTAATCCACTCACCACAGCGTCTGCCTGCTAGTACTTGGTCATGGATAAACGAATGGGTTCTAGCACCACAGCAAGTGGAGAAAGGTTCACTGCAAGTGGTGTACTTGGAGTTACTTTGAAGCAGTATGTGGTTAAGACTTCACTGTTGGAGTCTACAGTGGTGTTATGATCACAGTGCAAAGATGATAGATTAATGGTAAAAACCAAGACCCTGAGTCAGAAAGAAAATAGCCAGTAACCCTGAATAAATTATTGTGGCATCAGTCTGGGATCCAACAGAGAAGTGATACCTTGTGAAAGCCAGATGTATGCAAATTTAATAGAAGAGTTGTATGCAAGAAGAAAACGAAGAAGAAAAAGTACAGAATCACAAGATAGCAACAAAAAAGCACAACTTCAGCATACAAATCCGAAGAGGCAAGGGGACTTGGGTGCACGTGGAGGGAATCACCAGAATGCAGACTATAGCTGCAAGGAGAGTAAGCATCAGATTTTTCTTTACTGTAACAAATAGCTAAGAGAATGGCTGTAAAGAAACATTTAACTTGTTTCACAGTTCCAGAAGTTACATTCCATGCTGACTGGCCTCCTAGTTTACTTCTCTGACAAAAACTGACCAAAACCACTTTGGAGGAGTGTATTGGCTACTTTTTGTTGCTGTGATTAAATATTATGACCAAAGTAACTTACTAAAGGAAGAGTTTTATTGGCTTATGATTCCAGAAAGTTAAGAGTCCATAGTGGTGGAGAGGCACGGTAGCAAGCAGGCATGGTAGCAAGAGCAAAAAGCTAAAGACCCCAAGAATGAAGCAGAGGGGGTGGAGAGAAGGGGAGAGGAAGGGAAGAAGGGACACAAACACACACACACACACACACACAGAGAGAGAGAGAGAGAGAGAGAGAGAGAGAGAGAGGTCTGAAAATAGGGCAAGTTTATATTATCTCCATCTCCACCCCAACTCAGGAAGACCACATTTCCTTAACTTCTCCAAACAAAACTACCAACTAGGCACCAAGTGTTCAAACACCAAGCCTATGATGGACCATTTCTTGTTCAAGCCATCACAGGTAAGAAAGGGTTTATTTCAGCTTACAGGTTATAGTCTATTATTAAGGGAAACCAAGGTGCGAGCTCAAGACAGGAACTGAAGTGGAGACCATGGAGAAATCCTGATTACCAGATTTCTCTCTGTGTCTTGCTCACACATCTGCTTATGCAACCCAGAACGAACTGCTCCCCCACATCAACCAGTAATCAAGAAAATGTCCCATAGACATGTCCACAGGCCAATCTGGTAGGGGCAAATCCTTAAGTCTCTACTTTGTTCCTAGTTGAAAAACCCAAATAGCACAACTGACTATACTGTTTCTAGGCCTATGGATAGAACGGAACCACACCTGCTCTTCCAACCAGGCCCCAACCTGCACCATTCTACCACTTCCCAAGACTGTATTCCAATTCTGAATCCATTAGTGGACTCAAAATCTGACCTAGCTTTTGGAAATGCCTCCCATGGTCACACCCAAAAATACTTTACTAATTTCACAAATACCTCTAAATCCAATTAAGTTGGTAATCAATATTTGCCATTAGCAAATGAGTTCAAGGCCGGCCTGGGATCTCATGGTAAGACCTATCTCAAAAGAAACTAAAAAGGTTGATTAATCATCAGTAGACTCAGAATCTCTCAGATGAAGTGAGGGTCATCATAAAGAAGTGTTGCCAAACATGGATATTTCAAGGGAGAATGTCCAGCCTCATTCTCCCTTCCCACAAATGTTCCTCTGGGATCCAGTCAAACATCAGTCAGAGAGAGAGAGCACAGGTGAGTCTATTGCAATGGTCCATACAGTTGTCTCCCTGAATACTTAACACTATATTGTGAACCTCACTGTCAGTTCCATAGTGCAGAATGGAAGTGGAGAATGCAACGGGGATGGAGGCATAAAGCACTTTCCTCCCTACTCAAGCCAGACTCTTAGAGATGACGCAATGTTCTAACAACTCTATTAGAAACTTCTTCATGACCTCTGAAGCATCTAGTTTTCTTTTTATCTTTCTTGGCAGCTCCTAGGAAGCTAGTTTGCCCTATGGAAGATCAGGCTAGCTAACCCAGTAAGAACATCCCATTGTCCTAGATGAGCCTTTCACCTAAGTCAGGAGAGTTTGACTGTATGGGTTTTCCTCAGAAGTCTAGATAATAACAATTTAACTTTCATGTTGAATATAAGCAGATGAAAGCAGAAGGCTTAGCAAGTGAGAGCAGAAGCCATCATTTCTGGGCTCTGAAGAGGACCAGCGGTAGAATGAAGCAGAAGCCACTGAAGGCAGCGTGGGCATGAGAAGAAGTACATGTATTTGGTGACATTACTGAGCTATTTAGAGAGACCTGTGCCTGTGCTTTTAGGTTAAGTGCAGAAAACTCTCAGCGAGGATTCAGTCTTCTCTGACTTATATCCAGAAATGTTTCTGCTGATACTTTCTCCAAGAGTCAAACAGATAAAAAGTGAAAATAAGAGAATTTATCTAGGAGGCTCCTGAGAAAAATGTTGATAAATGATCCTCTGGTTTGCAACATTGAAGCATGATGTTCAAAAACAGAAAATGGAAAGGAACTGAGCACACCTCACCCTGCCCCAAAGAGAGGAAATAACTACTTGGGGGTAACTACCCTTGTCACTGGAGAAGCAATACAGTGACTTAACTCAAAGCTCATAGTGCAAGGCCAGGGAAATGTGGGCTTAGGAGCCCAATCCTCTGCTTATGGAGTATGTGAGCAGGCAAGCACGAAGGCTCTGGAATTCTAGAAACTCGTACAATCCAGACTTAGATTTTAGTCTCACCACTTGCAGGGCAAGAGCCACCAGCGGGTTTTTAGACTCTCAGAGCATCCCACATGTTCTAACACAACACAACATTCTGGACAAAGAATTCTTCTCACTGTAAAGGACTAGTCCTGTTTGTAAATGAGTAGTTTGAATTTTAACTTCCTATATCAGGAGTGTGTGTGTGTATGTGTGTGTGTGTGTGTGTGTGTGTGTATGTGTGTGTGTGTGTGTGTGTGTGTGTGCGTGCGCACGTGTACATATAAGTGTGTTTGGAAACGTCAACACATTCTTTGTTGCTCTCATTCAAGTCCCTGAAGTAAACCCCTTGTGGTCCAGTCTGTGCAGACACTGCCGTTCACAGGACTCTGCTAGCTGGTATCTTAGCCCAATTCTGGCATCATCATCTACTCTCTTTCCCCCATCTGCCTCTAAATTGAGCAACTGCCCTTGCTAGGGACAGAAGAAGCAGTAGAAAGGCCTGTGACCCAAGACATAAGCAAATCAATCCCTTGAGTTCTAAAGGAACCACTATATAAAAGTGTCCATGAGCCAACATGGACACCCATGGTCATTTCACAGAGGTGTCACATCTTGGTGTATACATGATTCACTAGAATTAACTCTCCTGGGGATAGGTCACAGCAGAACCAGGTTTCTATAGCTGGAGGCTGTCTCAGCAACCTTTGGCTGCTCTAAGCTTCCAAGCTAGGCAAGAGAGGCACACAGGTGATGTCAGGGAAACTCAGACAATGAGCAGAAGCAGAGAGGGCAATGAGAGACATGAGCTTTCTCATTTACTTACTTAGCACTGTTTTGAGTATCTCTAACTTTGCATGAATATAAAGCAGATAAAGAATCACCTCAAGTTTCACACAGTGAACATTTTAAAAATATTTTTAAGCTAGCATACAAAGCAATAGGATATGGCATTTTCATAGATTCATGTCATATAATGATACCTTTTTCTTAATCATCCCCCCCCCACTGGCTTCCTGCATGTCCCTGCCCCACTTCTGGTGGTCTCCTTTCTCTCAGTGCACTGCTCTGCTTTCAGGACACACAAACTCCATTTCTTTCTCTTTTTCCCCCCATTTCATTCTCCACTCTAAGATCCCTTTCAGGTGCTCATGATGTAAGCAAACATGCACTCATGCAGGCATGTGCATACACACTAAGAGAGAGAGGCTCCTCATATGGGAGAAAACATAGTATTTCTGTTTCTGAGTTTGACTTATTTCATTTAACATAATGGTCTCCAATTCCACACATTGTCCTGTAAATATCATCGTCTCATTTTTCTCAAGAGGCTAAATATAATCCCATTGTGTGTATAGTTGATTTTATCATTCCTCTTTCATCTGTTGATAGATATCAAGGTTGGTTAGCTTTCTTAGGGAAGCAATGAACATGGATGTGCAAGTATCTCTACAGGGTATTGACTGAGCGTCCTCCAGATGAGTGAAGCGGTCCTATGGTAGGTAGAATTTTAGTTTTATTGAGTAGCATCTACACTGACTTCTACAGTGGCTGTACCTGTTTACAATTGCACCAGTAGTGAATAAGACTTCCACTTCCCCACATCCATTCCAGAATGTGTTGCTTTTTTTTCCTAAAGGATAGCCATTCTGACAAAGTAAGACAGAATTTTAAAGTAGTTTTAATTTGCCCTTTTCTGCTGGCTCAGGACACTGAACACTTTTTTCAAATATTTATGGGCTAGCTGCACTTCTTATTTTAACAACCGTCCATGCCATTCATTAATCCATTTGTTAATTGGATGCTTGAGTTCTTTGATGTTTAATTTTCAAAGTTCTTCACATATTCTAGATGTGAATCTGGTTTCTGATATATATGCTGTTAATGATTTCTTTCCCATTCTGTAGGCTGTCTCTTCACACTGCTGACAATTTCACATTTGCTTTTTACATTTATTTTGTAGCAACTTCATACATCTATACATAATACACTTGATCATCTTCACCCCCTTTACCATTATTATCTCCTCCCATTCCCTCTGGGATCCCTCTTCTTCCTCAAAGGCCCTATCCTCCTACTTTCAAGGCTTCTTTGACCTAGTGAGTTTAGTAAGGGTTGCTTATAGGAGAGAGGGTATGAGATATTTACTGGTATGTGGACAACTTTCCAGTAGTTATACCATTGAAGAAAAATTACCTTGCCTGGCAGCCATCTCTGTGAGCAGCCTCTCAGGGAAGGGTAGGAGCTCACGATCCCTCCCTCTATCAATGCTGGAGTGCTAATAGCTTTATCTTGTCAGATAACCACAGTCACTATGAATTTGTGCATACAATGACCACAGCAAGTCCAGAAGACAGCATTTCATAGCATTCTAAAACATTTTCTAGTTCTTTCTTACATCCATGCTGTCCCATATTCCTTGATGTTCCCTGAGCCACGGTGTGTGTGTGGGGGGGGTACGGGTGTGCATACGCGCGCGTGTGTGTGCTCATGTTACAGATGTCACATGTAGGATTGAGATAACTTAGCTCTTCCTAAAAGGAATAAGAACCTTCTCAAAAGAAAAAAATTGAAAATTAACCCCAACCTCCAAATCTGACAATTCTTGAATGCCATGCTAGACACTAGGACACATGTGACAAGTTACAGTAAGTAGTAATTTACTGGTCATACTTTCAAAGGACTGATATAACCCAATCAGCAATAGGTACAATAGAAAAAACAAAATCCATGCTCAAAAAACTCAGGTCACGTGTGTGTAATAAAATTTTGGTTCAAACACTAACTTATTGTCTCAAAGAAATAAAAAAAAAGCACTTTTTACACCATCTCAAAAGGAGAGTTACAATTCAGTGTGGAAATGAAGATTTGGGAGTCATCATGAACTTCATGATTTCTTTTGAACTTCTTGTTTCGCTCTTTATGGCTTTTCACTATGGAAGCATTTTCCAGGCTCAAAATCTCAGTCTTCACTGATGTCTCAATGCCAGGAAGATAACTGCATATACTAAAGGGAGGAGCTAACCAATTCTCAACTGAGTATTAGATTCTTGCTGCCAAGATTTCAGAGGCAATACCACTGTCAAGGGTTCTTTTTATTCATTTATTCATGCATCTGTCTTCCCTAGTAGACCATGAATGTTTCCCCACCAAACATTAGGTCTTGTTTATCTCTGTGGTTTTTTTTTTCTTTTTTTGTTTTGTTTTTTTTGTTTTTTTTTTAATTTATTTATTTTTATCTCAATCACAGGTTAGGTACTTTGAATCCCAGGCATAGCCCCCTCCCCCATTCCCTCCTACCC
>JAQQSO010007505.1:0-10568 GCA_028658305.1 Pachyuromys duprasi | reverse complement strand
AATGAGGGAGGAGGCTATGCCTGGGATGCAAAGTACCTAACCTGTGATTGATATAAAAATAAATAAATAAATAAATAAATATATCATGTAAAAAAAATAGTAACCAATAGGAACAAGAAGAAGCATAGCAATAAAGCTGAGTTGTGTGATATGCAGTTGATTGCTGATTATATTACTTCATTATATCCCTACCAGAAAGATGAAAATGCTTCTTTGGATGCACATATGAGGCATTTAATATTTCTCATATTCTCTTCTAATAAGAATTTTAACACTAACATTGTTAAAATGTGTTGACAAAACAAGACACATTGGTGGTCCATCTTCTACAACTGGACTTGTGCTCAGGAGGCTGACATGTGAAGTCAAGAGGTCAAATGTAGCCTAGACTAATTACTGACATCCAAGCAAGGCTGAATAACAAAGAACAACACTTCATGAGATTTTGTGAAAATCTAAAAATGAAACAAAACCCAGGAACAACCAACTACCCACTCCCCATTCATAGACACCCTTATTTGAAAACTGTAGCCACACACTCTCTGATACATGAATAAACAATGGACCACTTCAGTGACAGGGATCCCATTCTATACATTGCAGCATAAAAATACCTATCACCAAGTGAAAGTGCAATAGAAGATGAACAGAAGCCACAGAAGGAATATCAGGACAGCTAAATAAACTTCTGTAAGTGGATTTACCACACATATAACAAACTTCAATATCTACTCCAAATGTTTCAAAATATAAATCACAACCACAATTGTAGGTCTCCACCATTACACGTAAGTGCACATGGTAAATAATTTACTTCCTTCAAGGTGATGATAGAAACAAAAAGATGAAACAAGAGTTTTCTTCTTGAAACTGAAAACAACTAAGATGTCTAAAGTCTGTGTCAAATCACTTACATGACTAGAGTTTTTCTCTTGTATGAGTTCTTTCCTACTTCCTGACATCAAGATGACATATAAAGGCTTTAAAACATCTAAAAGGCTAGAGACATGGCCAAGAAGTTAAGACATGTTCATTCCTAGGACCAAGATAAAGTTTTGGACAACTTCCTGTAATTCCTGCTACAAGAAGACCCAAGGATCTAATCTTCTTGGGAACCAACACACTGATTGGAATTGAACTCAGAACCTCTTGAACAGCAACCAGTGCTTTAAATTTTTTTTCTTTGTTGTTATTATTTATTACAATATATTCACTTTGTATCCCAGCTATACCCCCCTCCTCCCAGTCCCACCCTCCCTTCCCCCTATGCCCCTCTCACTGTGTCCCTCCCCTAGTCTACTGATAGGGGAGGTCATCCTACCCTACTATCTGACCCTAGTCTATCAGGTCTCATCAGGACTGGCTGCATTGCCCTGACAATGCTGCACACCCCTCCCCCCAGGGAGAGGTGATCAAAGAGCCAGCCACTGAGTTCATGTCAGAGACAGTCCCTGCTCTTTACTAGGGTACCCACATGGGGACTGATCTACCCATGGGCTACATCTGAGCAGGTCCTCTCCATGGATGGTCCTTGGTTGATTCATCAATCTCTGCAGGACCCCCTGAGCCCAGATTTTTTTTTTACTCTATTGGTCTCCTTGTGAGCTCCTCCCCCTTCTTCCATAAGATTCTCTGCACTCTGCCCAAAGTTTGACTATGAGTCTCAGCATCTGCTTTGACACCTTCATGGGTAGTCTTTCAGAAGGCCCCTGTGGAAGGCTCCTGTATTGTTCCCTGTCTTCTCCCACCTCCAATGTCTATCCTGTTTGCCCTTCTGAATGAGGAGTAAGCCTAGGGTCCTTCTTGTTATTTAGCTTCTGTAGGACTACAGATTTTAGTATCTTTATCCTATATTATATGGCTAATATCCACTTATAAGTGAGTATACACCATGTGCAGCCAGAGCTCTTAACTGCTGGGCTAGAGAGATAGGTCAGCCATAAAAGTCTAGGCTCACGAACATAAATTTTAAAAAATGGTTCATTCAACAGAAAGTGAGCATTTAGGCTTTAATTCAGAGAAATCAATCCTTCTCAGTTGGTGGTATCATTTGGGAAGATTTAGGAAATCCTGCTCTGCTGTAGGAAATGTCACTTGGGGTGGGCTTGAGAGTTTATATCCACACACCATTCCTAATTTCCACTCTCTTTTTCATGCTTCAGGTTGAGGATGAGCTCTGAGCCTCCTGTTTTAGCTGCCATGTGTTGCCACTTTCATGGTGTGGAACCATCAGCCAAATTAAACCCTTTCATAAGTTGCCTTAGACATTGTGTTTTATCACAGTAACAGAAAAGGCACGAATGCACATCCATAAAGTTTTACACCTTGATGAGCTATTTCATGTAATTGAAGAGAATTATGAAACCTTATAGCTTAAATTCTTAGGGCTTTGTCCACAGTTTTCGGGTATAAACAAGATAAACAGGGACAGCATAAATCTTGAATATATTGCTGACACTTGACTGATATTCTGCTTCAGAATAAATAATCTTTTGTAGCTGAGTGTGTACTGGCTAAAGCTCCTATCAAATTCTTTATAGTCACAGATTCCTTATAGTATAAATTCTTTCAGGTTCGTAAAAACTACCATGATATGCAAAGGCCTTAACAGATTGATTACACAATAAAGGTTTTATCTTATATAAAGATATCATTATATGCAAAACTTTATCATGCTGACTTTATTTATGGGGTTTTTCTGAAGTATGACTTTTTATGTCAAAGACTACTGCTACATGAAGAGGCTTTACCATATTGCTTACATTCATTGGGTTTCTCTCCAACATGTGTTCTTTTATATATTCATAGATAACTGTGTTGTGAAAAGGCTTTTATTGGAGTATGATCTGGTGCTTTGCATTTGTTAATTGCTTGCCCCCCAAGATTCTTACTGTTTACCAGCAAACTGTCATGTACCCCAAGTATTACTGTTTTTAACATTGCCTAAAAATTTATCCCTGATTGGTTAATAAATAAGGCATGTACCTGGGCAGGGCAAAAGGAGATAGGTATGGCTAAAACTCCCAGGCTTTGGGGGACAGGAGAATCATGGGAAGGAAACAGAAAGACAGGAAGAGAGGAGGAGGAAGCCACCATGGATTAGGTGAAGAGAGAACCACCTGGGCCAGGAAGAAGGACTCCAAGAATGGTGTGGATAGAGGAAGCAAACCAGATAAAATATAAGCAAGTATTTATGAAATTATGGATGGGAAATAGGCCAAATAGATTGAATGGTTAAGGCAGATGGCATTGGACGGATGCAGGAAGGTAGATGGGAAGATTATTAAGATAATGGAATTATCTGCCCAGCCAAGGTGTTATAAGGCAATCATAAAATCTAACTGGTATCTGTGTCTTATTATGATAGTGGGTTAAATGACATTGCCATAATTATAGGGTTAATAAAAAACATTATTTGACCAATACCATTTATTTTCAACAACAGCTTTATCACACTGATTACATTTGTGGGGTTATACGCCAGTGTACATCATTTATTTGATGACTATAATATGCAAATGTTAGGAACATGCAAAAGGAACTTGCCCTAAGTACTGCCTTTTTGTTTTCAGACTCCATTTAATCATAATATTAAAAGTTCAATTTCTCAGGCCCCAGGAGACTTCCCAATACCTGACCAGCTTGTTAATCGTCTTTTGCTCCCCAAAACATGACTGTTCCTAACAAAAGCTTCTTGTTATTTATCCTCTATTTATTTAATAAAACCTAATGACTTCTTAACCACAAAGAACAAATGGATTAGATTGGGTACACTGTATAACCTACAGTTTCTATCAGTTGATACAAATCAGCCACATAAGGAAAGTCCCTCTCCCTAAGTCCTGATTGGTGGAAAAAATGTAATTATAACTTGGCACAGATGTTTGTGGGTTTCAAGCTTAAAAGCTCTGTAACATTCTGTCTTGGAGGTAGAGGGTGGGGAAGGGCGGGGTAGTTGCAGTTCAGCTCCCAAGTCTATTTTGTGTCCCTGACAGACAAGTAGGGAGTTACAATAAATCTTTGTCATCTGCATTGACCCAGTGTTTGAGTTTGGTTGGATCTAAGCTGACTCCATAAAACTAATTACATTTGTAGGATTTCTTTCTGGCATGTGCTTTCATCTGCTTTCAGAGATAACTGTAATGAAGGCTTTACAACATTGCTTACATTCATAGGGTTTCTATCCAGTGTGAGTACTTTCATGATGATGAAGACTACAGAAATGTGCAAAGTCTTCACCAAATTAAATAAAAAACATAAGGCTTCTCTCAAGTATGAGATCTTTCATGCCATTTAAGTTGATTACGTTGTGCAAAGGCTTTACCACACTGCTTACAGTCATAGGGTTTCTCTCCAGTATGCGTTCTTTCATGTACTTGGAGAGTACCAAGTTGTGAAAAGGCTTTACCACACTGATTACATCCATAGGGTTTCTCTCCAGTATGTTTTCTTTCATGTATTCGAAGAAGACTACGATATGCAAAGGCTTTACCACACTGATTACATTCATAGGGTTTCTCTCCAGTACGTGCTCTTTCATGTATTTGGAGATCACTGTGACATGTAAAGGCTTCATTATATCGAATACCTACAGAGGGTTTCTCTTTAGTATGAATTCTTTCATGCCTTTGAAGATGACTGACACGTCCAAAGGCTTTGCCACATTGGTTACATTCATAGGGTTTCTCTCCAGTATGTGTTCTTTTATGTCTTTGGAGATGACTGTATTGTGAAAAGGCTTTACCACACTGACTACATTCATACGGTTTCTCTCCAGTATGTGTTCTTTTATGTATTTGAAGACTAGTGTGACACACAAAGGCTTTACCACATTGGTTACATTCATAGGGTTTTTCTCCAGTATGTGTTCTTTTGTGTATCTGGAGACTATGGTGTTCTAAAAATGTTTTATCACATTGATTACATTTGTAAGGTTTCTCTCCAGTATGAATTTTTTCATGTCTTTGAAGATGACTGACACATCCAAAGGGTTTGCCACATTGCTTACATTCATATGGTTTTTCTCCAGTATGTGTTCTTCTATGTCTTTGGAGACGACTGTGTTGAGAAAAGGCTTTACCACACTGACTACATTCATACGGTTTCTCTCCAGTGTGTGTTCTTTCATGTATTTGGAGACTACTGTGACACACAAAGGCTTTATCACATTGGTTACATCCATAAGGTCTCTCTCCAGTGTGTCTTATTTCATGTCTGCAAAAATAATTGGCACATGTGAAAATTTTATCACATTCATTCAACTGATGAACCTTTTTATCTGTATTAATTAATTTCACAAGTTGGTCTAGTTGTAAAGAGAAATCAGATCATAAGGTTTTATCACTTTCTATTCAGTGTTCTCATTCATTATGGGTTGTAAAAGCATTTATTACATGGCTCATATTTATTGCACCCTTTTCTAAATGAGGCTTTTCACATATTTGAAGAGAACTAAAAAAAACTAAGCAATTTACCACACTGATTGCATGCATAAATATTCCTATACTGTGAGTCATACTATACTTGCAAAATAAACCAGGACAAACAGAAGAATTTCCACATTCTTAGTACTCAGGAATTTTCTTCAGTGTAAATTTGTGGGTGTATTCCCAATAAAGTTAGAAAATCAATTGTAAACTTATGTCCCATTCAGAAAGTCTACACAAAGTGGGGACTTCTATATATCTTCTAATTGTTCTGGGAAAGACAGGTATGTTGCTTCTTCCAATGTCCCTATACTCACATGGTTTGTATCAATTGTAATATATAATATGCCTATTAAAAGAATCATAACAAATGAAAGGGTTCCACATTGCATTCAAATATTTTTTTTGTTTATTATAAACATGTGATATAGGAATTAAGGTTTCTCCACAACATTCTTGATTCTCATAAACCACCCCTCTTCCTAAACTTAGTAACATTACTATAAGTATATGAGTAACACCTATGAACTATTTGCTTATTAGAAGGCTTTGGACAAATATTTATCAAGTATATTCAAGGTTTATGCCTCTTACAATTTCTGAGTGGTATGAGGCTACAAGATTTGCAGTTCTATAGAATAGCTCTAATGGGGCAGTGATTCAAATAGTGTTATCTGTTAAGGCACTGTTTTCTGGTCTTCTTTCTTAGAGGAATGCCTTGTAACCAAAAATCAGACACCTGACATTGAGGTATATGGTTTTGTAAGAATTTAATAATCACACACACTTAAAGCAATGATTCTTTTTACCCTGCTGCCTTTTCTTTAAAACATCTAGGACTCAGTAAAAATTTTTCAAAGGCATATTTGTATCAGTACACACATGAATATTACCTTCCATGTCTTCTAGAACTTTGAAAATGTACTTCAATATTATGGTCTTCCCAATTGTAGCCTAGAATACAGTACAAGAAAATGTATGCTTAACACATTTAGATTAAGTATGTATGTATGAGTAATACAATTAGGCAAAATTTAAGTTACTATCTTCAGTGAACCTCAGAACCATACCTGATTTATTCCCATCATTCTTCCTCATTCTCAGTAGAAATTACAGAATAGCATCAATAATCAAGAAATCAATAACCGGTGGTCTTCTTACTTTGAAGCACAAAGGAAAATTCAGTCTTACCTATAGCAGTGAGGTTGCTGTAGGTCTCTAGCATCACATCTATGTAGAGAATTTTCTGAGTAGGATTCAGCAATGCCCACTCTTCCTGAGTGAAGGTCACTTGCACATCTTCACAGGTCACTGCATCCTAATATATGCAATACATATGCAGAACAAAAGTCACAATACTGATAACACTGTAAATGTATACTTCATTGACAATATGGTCATGTAATTCTGATGCTTCCCAGTCTTATTCCCTGAAACAGAAGTTCTAATGTAATCATCAAGTCATTTTAGATGAAAATTGAATAATGAGGTTCACCTCTGTCACTTCTATGTCTCCTGAAAATGATATAGCCTTGCAAGAGAAATGCCAATTAACAGACATAAAGAGAAAAGCAAACAGATCAACAGTACAGAGAAAACATCAGAAAAATTATATGCCAATTACCAACAACAAAAAATAATGGGAAAGCTAGGTGTATTGGCTCACGCCTTTAATCCTAGCAATCAGGAAGCAGAGGCAGGTATATCTCATTGAGTTGGATGCAAATACAGATGTGACCATTTCCAGCTCAGCCACAGGTACATATTAATATCCTGACTCCCCTGCAAAAATCAGTCAAATGAAGAAAAAAAAAGACTCAGATTTAATTTAATTTAATTAATTTTTTATTTATTCACTTTACATCCTGACTATAGCCCATCCCTCCTCTCCTTCCAGTCCCACACTCAGGAAAGGGAAGCCCCCAATCCTACCCAGCATAACAAGTGAACTCAGAGGTCTTTATTGAAGTTCTTACAAAAAACACTACATTTACTCTAATTCTGTATTCATATTATAGAAGCCTGAAGTGCCTCAGTTTAAACTGAGACATTAAAAAGATTTTACTAAAAGAAAATACACGTTTAAACAGTTACAAATAGACAGATAAAAATATTAGCAATGTAAATATTGACTATAAACAAACAACATAGTTCCCTAGCGATGGCTTAGCAGCAAAGAGCTCTTTCTGGTCCTGCAAATAATTGAACTCGATTGCGAGTACTTACCAAGGGGTTCACAAATACCCATCATTATAAGTTCAGGAGTTCTCAGGCCATTTTCTGACTATCAGGTACACATGAGGTTCATATTCATGCATAGAGTCAAAATACTCATTCATTCAAAACAAAAATAAAAACAAACACGAGAGGCCAGAGAATTAAAAATTAGGTTTTTGTGGTACTGAGCTAAAAAGTTTAAAACATATCAAGCCAGTTGACCTTGCTGCTTCTAGGCAGATATAGACAACTGCAGGGATGAGCTGATCTTGCTGCTCATCAGTGCTATCCTTGCTAGGAAAACAGCCCGGATGTCCACCAACTTGTAGCTTTGCTCCTGAAAATAGCATAGACTACCCAAGGCTGGCCATTCCCCTGACAACAAAGAAAGCCAGAACCGTTTCTGAAATGTAGCATCCGCTTTTCTGTTTTAACCACTAGAAGCTTGCCAGGCTAGAATTCCCTGCTTTGGGTGCACTGGGAGGGATTGGGACCTATAAATCACCCAGAATCCGGAGTTTGGTACCCTCTGCTGGATATCAATGCCTGGGTGTGTGAGAGTTCCAGCTCAACATGCAAATAAAGTTCTTCATATGTTTTGCAATGGACTCAACTCCTGGTGGTCTTCTAGGGGTCTGGTGAATTGCACATAACAACAACAGCTAGGAAGAATGTCAACCATTTACAATTCTGTGACTCAGAGGCTTAGGCAGCATTGATATAAATATATGCTACCCTGAGAAATAGCATATATTCTCTACCTAATTTCAAATTTCAAGATGTGAGTGATGCTATGAACTGCAGTATATGCTTGAAATGTTAAAAAAAATTAGGCCCATCAGCCAATAATAGAAAACAACAACAACAAAACACCAGGCATGCTGACCTACATCTAAATCTAATCCCAGCAAACTGGAGCCAGAAGTCAGATGGATCTCTAAGTTCAAGGCCTGCCTGACCTACATAACTTCTTTGAAGAAAGCCAGGACTACACAGAGAAACAAAACAGAGGGAAGGAGAGGAGGACCTCCCTTATCAGTAGACGTGGGGAGGAGGATAGGAAGGGATGAGGGTGGAATTGGGAGGGGACCAGGGAAGAGGCTATGGCTGGGATACAAAGTGAATAAACTGAAATTAATTTTTAAAAAGAAATTATAACCTATGCTCTAATCTAATGAATGCACTGCTTTAAAATAAAAAATATTAGAAAAAATACAAAAAACAACAAAAACAAAAGCAACAAAATTAAATATATAAAAACATCTGGCGGGGAAAATACCTTAGCAACCACTTCTACTGTATCGTATGGGATTTATTGATACAGTCTATAATGGTAAGGGTATGACAGCAAAAAAAGGAAGCCGACTAATCAATTTCAACCACAACACAATAAAGACCAAGAACAGGAAATAGTTTTACTCTATATGCACTAAAACCCCCTCCCCAGTACTGAACCTAGAAAGGCTCCTGCTACAAAACCTTCTATGAGGTCAAACAAAGAAAGACACAAAGAAGAGAAAAAGTGTTCAAACATACCATACTATCTGGGACCTTTTAAAGTAACCAAGTACATAATAACCCTATTAACCATAAGCTCCTTCTCATCTCATGATGAAAATACATTTCATCTAACTTCAATGAAGCTACTAATCGGCAACAGAGCATACAATGTTCATATGTCCAAAGCCTATTGTGACACTCAAGACAATCTCTTGGCTGCCACACCTTGTAAAATCAGAAAACAAGTTATACCTTTCCAACATACAATGGCACAGAATACCCCTTCCCATTCCAATACAGGGGAATGCGTACATGGTGAGGGAAGACTGCACTAAGGCAGAGAACCAAGCAGGGAACCAACAAATCCTGTAGCTCTGTCTCAAACACTCCAGGCTTCAGTATCAAAGGGCTTCGATGGCTCTATCCCTGAAACTTCTCACATGCCCCTCAGTTTGGTTATATCTACTCCCTATAAGCAGCTCTCCACAGCAGGCGTCTCATAGCTTAGATCTCAATATCTTGTGGTCTCAAAATGCAACTCAGGCTTCATCCGCACAGCTTCATGCAATGAACTCTCACAGTATTCTTACTGGCGCTCTGAGTCTGCAAACATAGATGGCCGGAACAGTGCTGAACTGAAACTGCAGAGGAAGAATCCATGACCTTAAATATTGCATCTTTCTTGTTTCCAGAACAAGCTCAACATGGGTGATCCTGTCAAGTTTTGGTTTCTAAATTGGGAAGGACCCTGCCATGCTTGGACCACAGTTGAAGCAGGTTTCATATGAAGTTCCTTCCGGGCACTAGGGATCACCTTGCCTATTCCTTCCATTAATTTAAGGATTAGGAGGAGGGAGTGTTACTCTTTAGGCACCTTTTAGGCAATCTGGAGCAAGGGCCTTCTCTTCAATGGTGATAATCTCCTTGAGCATTCCTGTCCCTGTTTCACTATTTGACTGCCATCTGAAAGCACCTCATGCTGTTTTTCTCTACAAACCACAGACTATGACTGTACTCCTGAATGAGTCACTAACAATAACCGTCCATTCAACAGATTCAATATTCCATCCAGGAAATCAGTTTATTTTTCTTTTTTCTACTGACAATATTTCTCAGTGCATAGGCAGAATAAGAAAGATTTCGGGACAAAATGACCTCTACCTAAACTTTTCATAGAGTCTATTTTCCACTGAAATCCTATGACCACCACTTCCTCTCTCTGGATAATTATCAACACCCTGCTCTTCCTAGATCTACAAGAAGAGCTGCTTAAGCTCTACGCACAGCTTTCTATGCTTTTTGCAATCTCAAGTCTTAATATTTTCCACATTCCTTCAAAGAAGGAGCATTCCCAGGTTCTGTCCGGCAGCAAAATTACTTTTTGTGTAGCATGCTTTGTTCTGATTTGATACTCTATTGCTGTGA
>JAQQSO010007504.1:0-10570 GCA_028658305.1 Pachyuromys duprasi | reverse complement strand
TACAGCTAAACAAATAGAGGCACAAGTAGAGCATATAGAGAGGAAACAAACAAACAAAAAATAGAGGCCATAATGGAAAGACAGGAATCCACATTCAAGCAGATGAAGGAAATAGTGCAAGACATGAAAACAGAATTAGAATCAACAAAGAAAACACAAACAGAGAAAAACCTGGAGCTGGAGAACATAGAGAAAAGATCAGGAACCACAAAAGTAAGCATCATCAACAGAATACAAAAGATGGAAGAGATAATCTCAGACCCTGAGTATAGAATTGCAGAAACTAATACATCTGCCAGAGAAAAAGTAAAATCAGAAAAGTTCCAAACAAGAAACATCCAAGAAATTAAGTTGGCCATGAAAGATGAAATCTAAGAATAATAAGAAGAAACAAAAAGAAGATTTCAGGCTCGAAGGCCCAGAAAATATTTTCAAGAAAATCATAGAAGAAAATTTTCCACACTTAAAGAAAGAGATGTCCATAAACATACAAAAGGCCTGTAGAACACCAAATAGGCTAAACCAGAAAAGAAACTCCTCACATCACATAATAGTCAAAACACTAAATCTACAGAACAAAGAAAAAATATTAAAAGCAGCAGGGGGAAAAGGCCAAGTAACATATAAAGGTAGACCTATCAGAATCACACCAACTTCTCAGCAGAAACTATGAAAGCCGGAAGGGCCTGGGCAGATGTCATGCAGACTCTAAGAGACCACAGATGACAACCCAGACTACTATACCCAGTAAAGCTTTCAATTCAAGTAGATAGAGAGAACAAAATATTCCATGATAAAACTAAACTTAAACAATATATACACAGCAACCCAACCCTACAGAAGATACAAGAAGAAAAATCCCAATCTAACAAAATCAACTACACCCCCAAAAACACAGCAGATAGATATCTTTACAACAAAAAAAATTAAAAGAAAATAATTATTGAATAACTGTAATAACACCAACCCCACAATAAAAGGAACTAACATTCATTGGTCACTATTATCTATCAACATCAATGGACTCAACTATCCAATAAAAAGACAGACTAACAGAATGGTTGTGGAAACAGGATACAATATTCTGCTGCATCCAAGAAATACACTTCTGCAACAAAGATAAACACTGCCTTAGAGAAACAGGTACTTCAAGCAAAGGAAGCCAGAAAACAAGCTGGGGTAGCTATCCTTATATCTAACAAAATAGACTTTCAACCAAAATCAAAAATGATGGTGGGGGGAGGAATTCAAGACGGTAGCACCAAGAGGACATTGTATGTGATGAGCAGGACAGCAGTGACTGCACAGCCACCAACAGAACATACTCTGGGCCCTAGAACACCAGCAACTGTATTTCCCAGGTGAGAGGAAACCCCACTGTGTGAGAAGCAATCTGGTCCATTTTCACCTAGCTAAACTGTGGAAGAGTTCCTGGGTCCCATCAGGTGCTCAGTCACCAGCCCACAGTCACATGCCTATGTGCTATGATCACCATCCCAGAATGGATTGTGGGCTCCACATCACCAGAGACTGGGATTTTCAGTCAAGAGAAAACCCCACATCAAAGGAAGCAATAGGGACCGACATCATGGTCACCCAGACAATACAAGGAAATGGTCCCGGGCTCTGACAGGCACTCAGCAGCCACAGCAGAGACCCACCTGTGAGCGTGACTCACTGTCCTAGACTGAACTGTGGACCCCAAAACACAACAGACTGAAGCTTCCTGTTGGGAGGAAACCCTACTATGGAGAAAGCAGCAAGTCTGACCTAAGGTCACCCAATTCTGGAAAAGTTTCTGGGTTTCTGCAGGCTTGAAGCTCTAGCCTCCTGCCACATGAATGAGTGCTGTGCTCACCTGCCGTTGATTACCTCTTGGGTACTGTGGCACAGAGCTCCAACCTCAGACCTATGGACGCCTGGAATCCAGGGGATCAGCCACCAGTCTCTAAGGCACAACCTGTCTTCCTAGCTAAACTGACCAAATCTCGGGGCTCCCTGGTTTTTTAAGAGGGCTGTGCCCAGCAAACACAGTGTAAGAGCAGCAGAAGCTCTCTAATTTCAGAGCAAGAAATCCAGCAGTAGGGCAACTGTCTTTAGGACTTCTCCAGTGAGAGGAGAGCCTGCCGACTAACAATGACCACAGTTACCACACAGGTCCATACACCTGAGGGCTGTGTCAATTCGTGAGAAGCACCAGCCATTCAGTGACCATACCAAAAAAGTTGAGAAGGCCTCCTTCAGGAACAAAAAACTTCCTGCCAAGGACATTCTCCCCACCCCAGGATTCCAGCAGGCAGCAGAAACTAACAGCCAAGACCTGAGACAGCCAGATGGATAGAGGAAAGCATAAAAGAACAACCAACAAAAGCCAAAGCAATATGGCATCTCCAGAATGCAGTAATCCAGGGGCAAGAAGCCCTGGACACCCTATCATAAGTGAAATTCAAGAAGATGACCTTATATCTATGCTTATGAAGAGGATAATGGAGGAAACAAATAAAATGTGTAACGAAATAGAGGGATATAAGGTCAAACAGATTATGACCATCTGTATAGAAATAGAAGATGATAAAGTCAAACAGATTAGAGCCATCTGTAAAGAAATAAAGGAAGATGCAGCCAAAACGTTTGTGGTCTTCAAAGAGGAAGTAATTAAATCACTGAAAGAAATAAAAGAAAAAGAAGAATATTCAAACAAACAGATGAAAGAATTGAAGTAAAAACAGGAAAATACAGTCAGTAAGATGAAAGAAATCAACAAAATGGTTCAAGATCTGAAGATAGAATTGGGAAAATTAAAGAAAACACAAATGGAGGAAATCATGGAGGGGAATTACTTAAGGAAGAAAACGGGAACTACAGAGGTAACTATAAACAACAGACCACAAGGAATGGAAAAAGTGTATCTCAGGTGTGTAAAGAAGCTAAGCAAGGAGGAGGTGCCTAGGTAATATGATCAATCCTCATGCAGAAAAGCAAAGGGGATTGGAAGAGGAAGAAAACAGGCAACAGGACAAGAGCCTATCACAGAGGGCAGTTGAAAGACTTTACCCAGCAAGGCATCGAAGGGGATGCTGAGACTCATAGCCAAACTTTGGGCAGAGTGCAGAAAATCTTATGAAAAAAAAGGGGGAAAAATACAAAAACATGGAGGGAACAGGAGCTCCCCCAAGGAAAGCAACAGATCAAAAAATTTGAGGCACAGGGATCTTTTTTGAGACTGATAGTCCAACCAAGGACCAGGAATCAAGATAACATAGAACCCCTAGGACTCCTGCACAGATGTAGCCCAGGACAGCTCAGTCTATAAGTGTGTTCCCTAGTAATGGGAAAAGGAACTATCTCTGACATGAACTCAGTGGCTGACTCTTTGATCACCTCCCCCTGATGTAGGAGCAGCCTTACCAGGCCACAGAAGAAAACATTGCAGCCAGTCCTGATGAGACTTAATAGGATAGGGTCAGAGAGAAGTGGAGGAGGACCTCCCCTATCAGTGAACTTCCGGAGGGTAATGGGAAGAGATAAGGGAGGAAGGGGGGGGGGGAATGGGGAAGATGAGGGAGGAGCTACAACTGGGGTACAAAGTGAATAAACAATAATTTATAAAAATATAAGTTAATTTTTAAAAAGTGAAAAAAAGAATCTCAGAGGTGGAAGATACAATGGAAGAAACCAATACATCTTTCAAAGAAAATATTAAATCTAAAAAAATTCCTGATATAAATCATCCAAGACAACATGAGAAGACTAGACCTAAGAATAATAGGAATAGAGGAAAAAAGAAGATTCCCATCTCCAAGGCCCAGAAAATATTTTCAACAAATTCATAGTAGAAAATTTCACCAGTTTAAAGGAGAGGCCTATAAACAAACAAGAGGCTTACTGAACACTTAAGAAATTAGACCAGAAAAGAAAATCCTACCACATAATAATCAAAACAGTAAGTATACAGAACAAAGAAAAATTACTAAAAGCTCAAAGGAACACTTAAAGAAATGTTCAACATCCTTAATCATCAGGGAAATGCAAATCAAAATTACTCTAAGATTTCACCTTACACCCATCAGAATTGCTAAGATCAAAAACTCAAGTGACAACACATGCTGGAGAGAAAGGGAAACACTTCTCCATTGATGGTGGGAAAGTAAACTTGTACAACCACTTTGGAAATCAATCAGGTGCTTTCTCAGACAATTAGGAATAGTGCTTCCTCAAGATTCAACTATACCATTCGTAAGCATACATCCAAAATATGCTCAAGTATAGAACAAGGACTTTTGCTCAACCATGTTCATAGCAGCTATATTTGTAATAGCCAGAATCTGGAAACAACCGAGATGTCCCTCAATGGAGGAATGGATACAGAAATTGTGCTACATTTACACAATGGAATACTGCTCAGCAATTAAAAACAAAGGAAATCATGAAATTTGCAGGCAAATGATGGGAACTAGAAAAGATCATCCTGAGTGAGGTATCTCAGAAGCATAAAGACACACATGGAATATACTCCTTTATAAGTGGATATTAGACATATAATATACAATAAACATACTAAAATCTGTACACTGAAAGAAGTTAAGCAAGAAGGAGGACTCTGTGTAAGATAATCAATCCTGATTCAAATAGGCAAATGGGATAGATATCAGACAAGGGTGAATACAAGGAACAAGACAGGAGCATACCCACAGAGAGCCTCTGAAAGACTACCCAGTAGGGTATTGAAGCAGATGCTGAGACTCAGAGCCAAACGATGGGCAGAGTACAAGGAATTTTATGAAAGAAGGGGGAGATAGAAAGACCTAGAACAGACAGGAGCTTCATAAGGAGGAGAATCAAAAAATCTAGGCCCAGGGGTCTTTTCTGAGACTGATACTTCAACCACGAATCATGCATGGAAATAACCTAGAACCCCTGCAGAGAAATAGTCCATGGCAGCTCATTGTCCAAGAGGGTTCCCTAGTAATGGGAACAAGGGCTGTCTCTAACATGAACTCAGGGGCTGGCTCTTTCATCACCTCCCCTAAGGGAGGAGCAACCTTACCAGGCTACAGAGGAAAACAATGCAGCCATTCCTTATGAGACCTTATAGACTAGGGTCAGACTCATGGGGAGGAGGACCTCCTTCTCCGTGTCAGTGGCTTGGGGGAAGGGCATAGGAAAAGAGGGAGGGAGGGTGGGATTGGGAGGGGAAGCAGGAGGGGGCTAGAGCTGGGGTATAAAGTGAATATACTGTAATTAATAAAAATTAATTAATTAAAATAATTGGTTTTTGCAAGATGAATTCCTGCATTCTGTGCTTATAAAGTTTCTGCCAAGAAGTTGTTCAATTTATTGAGAAGATGTAAAAAATGACTTTGAGAAATCCATTGCCTCTAGGATACATAGTAACTCTCCAAGACCTTATTGAGTTTGCTTAGTGATAGAAGTAATCCTCAGTCTAAGAGAAAAGTGCTGAGCTCTTAATCAAAATAAATAAATAAATAAAATTTCATTTCCAACACCAACAGCTCAGGCTCTAAAATCAACTATTAATAAATGGGAACACATGAAACTGAAAACTTGTAAAACAAAAGACAATGTCAACAGAACAAAATGACACCATACAGCAGGGAAAAGATCTTCGTTAACTCTACATCCAAAAGAGGGCTAATATCCAGAATATATTAAAGAACTCTAGAAATTAAATACAAACAAACCAAATAATCCAATTAAAAAATGGAGTACAGAACTAAACAGACTTCTCAACAGAGGAATAACAAATGGTGGAGAAACACTTAAAGAAGTGCTCAATGTCTTCACTCATCAGGGAAATGCAAATCAAAACAACTCTGAGATTTTATCTTATACCTGTCAGAATGGCTAAAATCAAAAACTCAAGTGACAGAACATGCTGGCAAGGTTGCAGAGAAAGGAGAAGACTCCTCAGTTGCTGGTGGGAGTGCAAACTTGTACAACTAATTTGGAAGTCAACCTGGCACTTCCTCAGAAAATTTAGAACAGATCTAATTCAAGACCCAGCTATACCACTTTTGGGCATATAACCAAAATATGTTCCACTGTACAGCAAAGACATTTCCTCAACAATGTTCATAGCAGTTTTATTCGTAAAGCCAGAAACTGGAACCAGCCCAGATGTTCCTCAACCAAAGAATGGATAAGGAAACTATGGTACATCTACACAATGGAATACTTTTCAGCTATTAAAAACAAGGGCATCACGAAATTTGCAAGCAAATAGGTCGATCTGGAGAAGATCATTCAGAGTGAGGTAACCCAGACCCAGAAAGACACACGAGGAATATCCTCACTTTATAAGATATTATCCATACAATACAAGGTAACCATTCTACAATACACAGACCCAAAGAAGCTAAGTGACAAGGAGGATGCTTAATTCTCAAATAAAATAGATACTGGATATGGTTGGGTGGAGGAAACATGACAGGAGCCTTCCATTGATGTCCTCTGAGAAACTTCACTCAGCAGAGGATCAGAGGATTGAAACAGATGCTCAGAAGAACATTGGAGACTAATAAACCCAACAAATATGGGCCTGCAGAGACTGATGCACCAATCAATTACCATGCATAGAGAAGCCCTCGAATCCCTGATTAGATGTAGCCCATAGCAATTCAGTCTTCACTTGGATTCCCTGACATGGCCTTGGTGGCCTGCTCTTTGACCACTTCTCCCTTGAGGGGAATTCTTGCCAGGCCACAGAGGAAAAGTATCCAGGAAGTCCTGCGACTTGATAGGGTAGGGTCAGATGGTAGGGGAGGAGCGCTCTCCTGTTGTGTGGTCTACTGGAGGAGGATGGAGAGTAGAAATAGGGAAGATAAGACTGGGAGGAGATGAGGAAGGGAACTACAATCATAATATAAAATGAATAAATTATAAAAAACATGAAAATAAAAATAAAAAAGAACATTGCTCAGCCCTGCATAATCTCCTACATGTGATGGCCTAGTTTTATGGCCCAAGATCAAAGCACAAAGTGTTCTTTGAATGATAATTTTGGGCATTTATAAACCCAAAATTGAAAAAAAAATAGTGCTTTAGCCAAAGGATTTTTCAAAAGCACTCATATAAAAGTGCCTCTGTAGTTTGCTAGAAAAGTTACTTTCTAAAAACCTAACATATATACTTTTTTCTTCAATCAACCAATGAGTTATATTCCCCAAGTGTTTCCTTTGTTCTTTAATTATTAGTAAACAATGATATAACTCAAGGAAAGTTATATTTCTGAATACAGTGAAGTACTCAACTACTGTTAGCTCCTATTGTTATTATTGTGATTAATAATCATACTCCTTTTGTTTGGTTTTAATGACAATTATTTATTGATGGATTGAGGAATACAATTTTAATGGGACAGTAAAGCATAACTGTGGATTAAAACAGTTTGTAATACAACCAAGGAGAACAAAATCTTAGAAATTTTAAATATATAAATCAAGAACCCTTTGAAGTACTTCTCAAAGAGATCAGTTTCGGGCAATTCTTCCCTTTAATACAATGTCTGACAGGTATTTCAGAAAGAATTGCCCAATTCATGTAGACTCCAGCATCCATCCTGGCCACTCCCTTTCTCCTGACCTTTACCCTTCCTTTTTGCAGTGTTTCTGTTTGGGTTTTCATGTCAATTTCTGTCCTAAGGAATTTGCTTACACATCTTGCATAGCCATCCGAAACAACAAGGCAAGCAAGCAAGCAACATCAGAGAAAGCCAGCCTACAGCAGATTCACAGGGACACAAGACAGAAGATTGATTCAGTGAAGTAAAAATTAGGCTGACATGCTCAGAAGTTGAGCTGGGTCATTCAAAGGCCTCTAATGTCATCTCTGTTGGTGCCACCTGTGGCAGGCCCCCATGCTTCCAAAGGATCTGTGTGATCTACACAATGAAATAGGCAGGTCTTGTGACTAGGAAGGTCATGAGACAACACATTCTATGCCTATACTAGAATTATGAACTGACTACACATCTGCCAGCATTAAAATTTGCCAAGTAATACAATTCGTTCAAAATTTTGTGCAAATCTTTAAGACACTTAGGACAATTTAATTCTTTAGGACTGAGATAAGTCAGATACTTCCAGAACACTAATATTACTGTTTGGAAACAAGAAGAATCTTCCGGTGTACATAACATTAAGGTACAACCCATGCTTCAGAGTGAATGAGGGCAGCTCTCCAGTGTGCCTAGCCTTACACTAGCCTTGTACAGAAAATTACAAGAATCCCTTTACCATGTTGTCAGAACAGTCACTTTGGTGGTGAAAACATCTCAAAGAGAAGCAAACTGGCAGGCATAGCACGATTTTCTGAATGCCAACACTGTACTCAGAAAAGAAGCCATGTAAATATGTAGAGACCTGAAGAAGCCACCTAGGAGACATGGCTCCACAAGCCTCGCCATGACTGCCTTTCAAGAACACATCTGCTCATAAGCCCTGTAATGACAGAGCAATACAGAGGACCAAGAGAGATACTTCCAGGAATAGTACTGGCTGCTGAAAAACTCCTAGATAGGCAATGTCCCAGAGACACATCAGGAGATGGTAGATGTAAACCACCAGCCACTAACCCTCCTGCCACATCAGAAACAGGCTTAAAAGCAGAGCCTCGAGTAAAGTAGAATGCAGAGAATCTCATTGAAAAGATGGAGGCTGAAAGCCTGAATGCATCGGTTGGGCAATAGAAAGGTAGAAAGTAAAGGACATGAGGACACAAGGACATAAGAGCATGACGGACGCTCCATGAAGGGAAGGCAGCATGGATATGGTCCCCATCCATTTGGAACTTTGCTGGCTGGTTCTTGACATGAGTCCCTGTCTCATTTCCTCAGACAGTGAGGATGCATGGCACTTAGCAACAAAACAGGGGAGGAAAGTACTTACAAATAGAAACATGTTGGGTGGATACTGAACAGAAATAGAGGGAACCATTCTGTAACAACTTTTTGATACATCAAAGGCAAGTCTGTATGAGCAGGAGAGAATTCAGGTTGTCATGCAAGAACAGTAGTATTCTGGGAGATGATGACAGGATAGGGGTAGGGCTAAATGACAAAAGGAAATTCCAGTTCTTAAATACTAGAAAGCAAAAATAATTTGGTCTCTGTCCTTTAGTGAAGAAATCAGATGCTCATTTTCTGCACTACACCCACCTTCTACAAGACCTTAAATAATTCTGTAATAGATGTGTCATTATGCCCATCTTGATCAGCCTCCTAGATGGTCCAGTCTGCAATACTGCCCAGCTGCTCATCTGAGGTATTCACTCCAACCATCATTCACGGTACCTGTAATTGCTCATTGTTGTGCTATAAAAATAGTCCCACAAACCACTCAGACTCTGGTCTTAGTTAGATATGGATGGTTTATTTGAGTGTTTCTCCAAGCACTCAAATAAACTGGGTTCTTATCACAATAAGAACCAAGGAGTAAAGAAAGAAAGAACCAGGGAGCCTAACTGTGACATCTACAAAGTCTCACTGCAGGGGTTTTATAGAAAAATAACCAAATGTAAAAGACATGGTGAGGGTAGTACAAAACAATATTATGGTTTTTGGCTAACTAGACAAAGTATTATCAGCTAACCCTGAAGCTTATCAGTTCTAGGTGAAGTAAGTGAGGGTCTTCCAGAGTACAGCCCAAGTGTAACTGAATGCAACTAGGTGTATAGATAACAAGAATGCAACTAGAGTGTAGCCAAGTATATAGAAAACCAAGTATAAGTTATAACTCTACTGAATCATAAGGTCAGCTATGAACATCCACTTCCCAGAAGCAGAGTTGAAAAGTTCAAATTTTGTACTTAATTTCACCTTAAATACAAAATGGAAGCGGAATACAAAGATGACTGCAGCTACATCTCAAAGAGCAGGTTACAACCCTCATCTTGTCATCTTGAGTTAAATCATGTAGTCTAAAAGCAAAGTAAATTTTGTTGCTTCAACTGTTGAGCAGAGTGGGTCCATTCATGTCTTGCTCTTTTCACTTCCTCAGTGGGCTGGGAAATGAGCCAAAGTTCTCATGAATCCTCCGAAGTTTACTGTGTCTTCTCCCTCTGAGAAAAAGCCATTGATGATCCTGTCCACCAGTGGGTGATGGCAAATTCTAGAATCCTCTGAAATTTTTCCAAGCTGAGAGTCTCATTGTCCATTTTGTCCAGGCTGGTGAACCAGATGCCCAAGCACATGACCTGACCGTGGAAAAAGCCAATCTTCTTCTTGATCCCCTCGAGCTCTTGTTCCACAGTAATGTGGAGGCAAGAGACTCCATCACTATGGAGAAAGTTCCTCTGGGAACTGCAGTGGCAGAAACAATGGTGGCAAGAAGGAAGGAGAGACAGAACAGCAATAATCATTATCTTATTTTAACAATTATTCCATTTGACATCATTTAATCATACAAGATACCTCAAATGTGCACAGGCAAAGTTCAAACTAAGAGTATTAAGACAAATTTGAATTCAACACCATATTCATGATACTTATTAATAATGACAGTGTAGTTCATTGTAAACTTGCAAATTAGAATTGATGATAATTGTATAAATA
>JAQQSO010007503.1:0-10573 GCA_028658305.1 Pachyuromys duprasi | reverse complement strand
ATAGTCCACATACTAAGTCATAGCCTAAATATAAGCAGAAGAGGTTGTTTACTACTACTTTTAAGTGATCAAATTAGATGTTTTGTGTTAATAGTCTGGCGATATCCAGAAAGTCTTACAATTCACTTGCAGCTGTATGAAATGAATACCAGTTCCAATCAGATATCTATCATCCACTTGCTGCACATATTTAAGTGAACAATCAATGTCTTTGTAAATGGTGATGAAAGCACTTGTCTTGTCAATCTCATAAAGTTGTTTAATTATCAAATATATTTGCATGTATAAAAATCGACTCTTGCTAGACAGTGTAATTGCAAAGGATTTTTAGTTTTACTAAGTTCCAAGTATTGTGCTAAGTTACTCTTTGTAACTATTTTACAGAAATAAGTTTTGTTATTGCTCCATTGTATAATGAAGCCTTGGTGACTTACCCAAGATTATACAGGTAGCAAATGGCAGAGGCAGAATGTGATGTCAAGAACATTGATTCCAGAAATCTAAACCACTGCACTCTATTAATTTGTAATATTACTATTTACAGTTACATAGCATTTTATTTCCTCTCAGCAGTTGTTCCAACCATGAACTCTTTCTATATGTTTTAGGTTATAATGTAGAATTACATATTTCAATCATCATTCAACCAAGACCACAATCTTATGAGGTCAGGAAATTATTCTGCTTTCATTGAGAAGAAACTAGATCATATTCTTCAAATATGAAGAGGCTATCTTACCAGTTTTGGTTGTTAGGTACATAGCTGTTAGGAGATATAACTTTTGTCACCTGTCATAAGAATTCATCATGAGTCTTAATATCTGATTTGATATATTGCTAGTTAGAGTCTTTTAGAGGCCCTCTGTGGTAGGCTCCTGTCCTGTTGGTTGTTTTCTCCTACTTCAATGTCCATCCTGTTTATCCATCTAAGTGAAATTGATCATCCCACCCTGGGTCCTCCTTCTTGCTTATCTTCCCTAGGTGTATAGATTTCAGCATGATAAGCTAAGGTCAGATGGAAGGGGAGGGGGTCCTCCCCTATCAGTGGACTTGGAGGGGGGCAGGGAGAAGATGAGGGAGGGATGGGGAGAGTGGGAGGGAATGAGGGAGGGGGTTATGGCTGGGATACAAAGTACATAACCTGTGTTTAATATAAAAATAAATAAATTACTTTAAAAAATAAAAAAAGAATTCCTCATGAATCTGGTTATTAATTTTTAGTTATTTGAGGATTTCATACCATGATTTTGATCATATTCACACTTCTCCCTAATTCTACCCAGATCCATTCCATTTCCTACCCTCCTAATTTTTCCTCCTTTTTAAAACAACAACATTCATGTATATTATCATATCGTCTGCAAATAGTGATACTTTGATTTATTCCTTTCCAATTTGTATCCCTTTGATCGCCTTTAGCTGTCTTGTTGCTCTAGCTAGGACTTCAAGTACTATGTTGAAGACATATAAGGACAATGGGCAGCCTTGCCTTGTCCCTGATTTCAGTGGGATTGATTTAAGTTTCTCTCCATTGAGTTTGATGCTGGCTATAGGCTTGTTGTAAATTGTCTTTACTATGTTTAGGTATGTGCCTTGTATCTTTGATCTCTCCAACATTTTAAACATGAATGGATGTTGGATTTTGTCGAATGTTTTTTCGGCATCTAGGGAAGCAGTTTTACTCCTTCAGTTTGTTTATATGGTGGATCACATTGATGGATTTCCATATATTGAACCACCCTTGAATGCCTGGGATGAAGCCTACTTGGTCATGGTGGACAATATGTTTTATGTGTTCTTGGATTCGGTTTGCAAGTATTTTACTGAGTATGTTTGCATCAATGTTCATAAGAGAGATAGGTCTGAAGTTCTCTTTTTTTGTTGGGTCTAGGCAACAGGACAGGAGCCTACCATAGAGGGCTTCTGAAAGACTCTAACTAGCAATGTATCAAAGCAGATATTAAAACTCACAACCAAACCTTCGGCAGAGTGCAGGGAATCATATGAGAGAAGGGGGAGTTATTAAGACTTGGCGAGGACAAGAGCTCCACAAAGACCAAATAGATCAGGGCACAGGGGTCTTTTATAAGACTGTTTCTCCAAACAAGGACCATGTATGGATATAACGTAGAACCCCTGCTCAGATGTGGCCCATGGTAGCTCAGTATCCAACTGGGCACCCTAGTAAGGGGTACAGGAACTATTTCTGTCATGAACTCAATGGCTGGCTCTTCCGCCCTCCACCTCCCCTCCCCCCCCCCGAGGGGGAATCAGCCTAGCTAGATCCCAGAAGAGGACATTGCAGCCAGCCCTGAAGAGGCATGATAACCTAGGTTCAGATGGAAGGAGAGGAGGTTCTCCCCTATCAGTGGACTTAGAGGGGGACAGGGAGGAAATGAGGAAGGGATGGGGAGAGTGGGAGGGAGGAAGGGAGGGGGCTAAGGCTGGGATACAAAGTACATAACCTGTGATTAATATAAAAATAAATACATTACTTAAAAAAACAACAACAACAAAACCATCAAGTCCAATTAGTACTACCCTTATATTCTTGGCTGTGTGTAATGACTTTCATTCTCCCAGCAATTAACAGTAGCCAATAGTTCCTCAGATAGGGGTGGGACTTCATGTCTATCTCTCCTCTTCATTGTGGAATATAGTTTGGCTTGACCTTCCACAAGTTTTGTAAATCTGGTTACTTTAAGCGGGTTTAAGATTGGGTTTCAAGAAGTTATTACACTAAACAACCATGTTAGTTGTCAGGCTGAGACCCAGTCAAACATCTGATGGGCACTTTGAGCATTGAAATGAACTCATTAATGACAATCCTTAAAGTCCGTTGAATACCCAAGTCATTTTGAAAGACTGAGCCTCATATGCTCTTCAGTGGTAAATCCATACCCAAGTACTAGGCAATATTATAATACATATCATTTGAAAAAGCATGCATCTGTGGGTTGTTTTAAACTGCAATAAGCAATCTTTAATTCAGAATTCTTTATCAATGAATGAATAAATATCAGGATTATATGAGTTTTCTTCAGAAATTTTCAAGTCAATCATGAATCTCACTCATCTCCCTACCCCATGGTCCCCTTTGAAAGGCAAGAGAAATACACATGCAAGGTTGAAAAATAGAATATTGCTTGAGGCATGCTTTCATCCCCAGCCTGGCTCTCTGCTCTCCAGATGCCCAGTGTCCTCATGCTGTCTCTAATTCCTGAATACCATCTGGTGTTGCTTTCCCTATTGTATCTCATGACTCTCACATATACTTATCTGTTTTAGTGACCTCTTTGCTTTGGATATCACATGGGACTGGATATCACAAGTTGCTATGTGAAAATAATTACTATTGATTTGTAATGGCTGACAGTGAGTTTTGTTATTCAGCCCCACACTCATACCACCCTATATAACAAGAAGCAGCACAGAACAGCAAATAATCTAAAAATCTGCCAGATTAAGAGTCATGATAGCACAGACCTAATTCAAAATCAAAATAGTTTATTTGTGGTTTTTTTTTTCCTTTGAGAAACTGTTGTTTGGTTTTAGATCAACAGTACTTTCCTGAATGCACCCATGATCTATTTCTGTCTACCTCCAAATAAAGAGGATTTTAGATTTTCATATTTCTCTTACAGAACATAACTGGCTTTACTTATTTTCTTATACAGCATATTGCTCTCAATGAGATATTAACTCCTTTTTAAAAATTGAATTAAGTCTATGGTTTGAGAAATGAATGGAAAGGCAAAAATTGAAACATCCAAAGAGTGTTTCCAATAAAGGTCCAATACTATGAATCCTAAATGTCAAAACAAGAGACCTTGGAACTTGATTCTCTAGTACAATAAGTATTATGAAAATTTTCTAGGCAAAAAATTGAAAATTGTAAGTGCTTCTGTAATAGTTCTAGGTGTCTATAACCATATCAAGGTCCTTACTTTCATTCCTTATGACACCCCTATGAGCTAGGGGAGAAGAGACAGTTTCTGACATAAACTAGGTTTTCTGATCCTTGATCACTTCTCACTGGTGGGGAGACCTAGCTAGCCCACAAAGGAAGAGAATCCAGACAGTCTTGATAGGACCTAATATGCTTGGGTCAGGCAGTAGGGGAGGAGGGCTTCCCATTATCAGTGTACTAGGAGAGAGTGATAGGGGAGGAGGAAGGAGAAAGAGAGGGACTCAGAGGAGATTAAGGAGGGGGCTACATGTGTGATACAAAGTGAATAAATTATATAACTAAAAGTAATAATACATAAAAGAATGAATGTCATCCAATATTGCATCCTATACAAAAGAATTCATTCAGACTCCATTTTTAAATACGAACAAAATGATGTATTTCTCAACCCCCCCCCCCCAACTTAATGGTATTGTGTGCTTTTCTGTCATTTTTTTCCCTTGAGCTTATCTTGGCTCATAGGTAACTCTCAAATTTCTGAGTGGATCAGAGCCAACTGTTGCTTGTCACCTAATTTTTATGCTTTTCTGGAAGAAGACAATGACTACCTCTAATACTATATGTGTCTCACATATCCAGTGAGAGTAGGCACTTACTACCTCTGAAATGTATCTTAAAGACTCAGTGGGTCACAAATCATCAGAGTAGAAGAATGACAACTGAAAAGAGAGAGAAGAGCAGGAAAGGAGAAAGAAAAGAAGGAAGAAAGTGTGAGAGAGAAACAGAGACAGACACAGAGAGAGAACAGATAGGGGAGTTGAAAGAATATTAATAGCACCCAAAATTTCATCTCAGAGAGACCATAGACATGAATTCAATGTTACAACAATTACTATAGGCCTTTAGGATGAGAATAAGTAGGCAAATCTTATACTCCTGCAGGGTATGCGGTATACTTATATTCATGTTGTTTTAAATAGAGAAAAATGACTTCTTACTATCTAACAAGTCGAAACTAGAGTAGGCTGGTGACCAGAGTGAAGTGAACACAGCTCTAATAACCTCACCTTGGTGCACACACGCTTCATCATGTATTGAGCTCACCACTTTCTCTCAAGTGCAAAAGGAAAATTCATGAGTACAGGGAGTATCTTTAAATCTCCATTGTCTATTACAATACCTGGCCCATTGTGGACACTTTTTACAAGGAGAAATCTAGCAAGATTATAAAGTGAGTGCTACTTTTTCACTCCCTCCAGAGACTAATGTTTTACTAATGAATCTTCAATGATCAATAGCTGCAAGAACGCTAGTATTGAGTCCTCTCAGTCAATGACCTATGATATGTTAACAAAGCATAAAAGTACCAGGAGAGCACCTTCAATTTTTTGGCCTTCATTTTTTTTTATTTTTGGTAAATACATTTTATTCCCTTTTGTGTTCCACCTGTAGCTGTCTCCCTCTTTCCCTCCTAATCCCACACTCTCTCTTCTCCACCAATGCCCCTCCCTCAGTTCACTGATAGGGGAGGTCCTCCTTGCTTTCCATCTGATCCAAGTCTATCAGATCTCATCAGGAGTGGCTGCATTGTCCTCCACTGTTCCCTAGTGAGGCTGCACAGCCCTGAAGAGGAGGTGATCAAAGACAGGCCAATCAGTTTATGTAAGAAACAGCCCCTGATCTCATTACTAGAGAAGCCACTTGGACACTGAGCTGCCCTGGGCTACATCTGTGCAGAGGTTCTAGGTTATCTCCATGAATGGTCCTTGGTTGAAGTATTAGCATGCATGGAGATAACCTAGAACTCCCACACAGATGTAGCCCATGGCAGTTAAGTCTCCACGTGGGTTCTGTAGTAATGGGAACAGGGACTGTCTCTGACTTGAACTGATTGGCCTGCTCTTTGATCACCTCCCCCTGAGGGGGGAACAGCTTTACCAGGCAACAGAGGAAGACAATGGAGACACTCCTGATGAGACAAAATAGACTAGGATCAGAAGGAAAGAAAAGAAGACCTACCCTATTAGTGGACATGGGGAGGGGCATGCATAGAGAAGGGGGAGGAAAGAAGAGGTTGGGAGGGGAGGAGAGGAGGGAGATACAGGAGAGATACAAAGTGAATAAAGTGTAAGTAATTTTTTTTAAAAAATCTGGACCCCTGTGTCCAGAATTTTTGGATTTGTTGCTCTCCTTGTAGAACTCCTGTGCCATCCAGTTCTTTCTATCTCCCCATTCTTTCCTAAGATTCCCTGCACTCTTCCCAAAGTTTGACTATGAGTCTCAGCATCAGCTTTGATACTCTGCAGGGCAGAGTCTTTCAGAAGCCCTCTGTGGCAGACTCTTGTACTGTTCCTTGTTTTCCCCCTCTTCTGATGTCCATCCTCTTTGCCTTTCTGAATGAGGATTGAGCATTTTACCCAGGGTCCTCCTTGCTTAGCTTCTTTAGGTGTACATATTTTAGTATGTTTATCCTATATTTATGTCTAATATCTACTTAGGAGTGAGTATATACCTTGTGTGTCTTTCTGCCTCTGGAATACCTTATACCAGATGATCTTTTCTAGTTCCCACCATTTGCCTGCAAATTTCATGGTTTCCTTGTTTTCAATTGTCGAGTGGTGTTCCATTGTGTAAATGTACCACAGTTTTTGTATACATTCCTTCATTGAGGGGCATCTGTGTTGTTTCCAGATTCTGGCTATTACAAATAAAGTTGCTAGGAACATGGTTAAGCACATGTCCTTGTTGTGTACTTGTGCAAAGTTTGGATATATGCCTAGGAGTGGTATAGCTGGATCATGAGGTAGCATTATTCTTAAATGTCTGAGAAAGTGTCTGATAGATTTCCAATGTAGTTGTACAAGTTCACATTTCCACCAGCAGTGGAGGAGAGTTCCCTTTTATCCACATCCTCTCCAGCATGTGTTGTCACTTGAGTTTTTGATCTTAGCCATTCTAATGGCTGTAAGGTTAAATCCCAGGGTCATTTTGATTTGCATTTTGCTGATGACTAAGTACTTTGAGCATTTCTTTAAGTGTTTTTCTGCCATTTGATATTCCTCTGTTGAGAATTCTCTGATTAGCTCTGCACACTATTTTTTGTTTGCATATTTAGTTTTATTTTAGGCTAGTAAAATTGGTTCCATGCAAGTCTCATGTCAAAGTCATCCTTCCAGTGATGCACAAGATTCATGAAATGTTCATTGTTTTTTTTTTAATTTCTCATCACAAGAACTTATGACAGTATTTGAAAAATAAGACAAACACTCATACTACAGTTTTAGTGTACCCATTTTTTAATTGGATTACTTGATTTGTTGCTGTTTAACTTCTTTATTTATTATGGATATTAGCTCTACGTCAGATATAAGGTTGGTGAAGAACTTTTCCCAGTATGTAGGCAGTTGTTTTGTTCTGGTAATAGGGTCCTTTGCTTTACAGAAGTTTTCAGTTTCATGAGGTCCTATTTATTGATTGTTGATCTTAGAGCCTGTGCTGTTGGTGTTTTGTTCAGGAAGTTGTCTCCTGTGCCAATGAATTCAAGGCTCTTCCCCATTTTTTTCCTAAGAAGTTTAGTGTGTCTGGTTTTATGTTGAGGTCTTTGATCCACTTGGACTCTAGTTTCATGCAGGGTTATAAGGATGGAATTATTTGCCTTTTCTACATGTAGACATCCAGTTAGACCAGCACCATTTGCTGAAGATGCTATCTTTTCTCCATTGTATGGTTTTGGGATCTTTGTCAAAAATCATGTGTTCATAAGTGTGTGGGTTTAATTCAGGGTCTTCTATTTGGTTCCATTGATCCACCATTCTGTTTCTATGCCAGTACCATGCAGTTTTTATTATTGTTGCTCTATAGTACAGCTTGAGATCAAGGAAAGAGATACCTCCAGAAGATCTCTTATTGTAGAGGATTTTTTTTAGATATTCTGGGTTTCTTGTTATTCCACATGAAGTTGAGAATTTTTCTTTCAAGGTCTGTAAATATTTGTGTTGGTAATTTTAAGATACTCTTTTGTACTTTCAAAAATAACCACCCCAATAATGTAGCTGATCTTTTAGGTGAGTTTAATATGCCTGGTCATCTTAAGCAAGACCATCTGCAGCAGCAAAATTTTCCAGCCTTTGTTCCATAATGCAGCTTTCCTGATTTAAATATATCCTGGGTAGGAGAAAAGTTTTTCCTCCCAGCAATTGTTACAGGAACCCACAGCTGCTGCCTATTGTCAGGCACCAACTCCAAGTAATAGGGCTTTCTGTGTATCAACTGAAAATGAGAAAATTGCAGAGGCACCACAACTACTGCACATCTGTGCTTGCAAACGTGGCAAAGCACTGAGCATCCTGTGACTGGAGAAATCTTTCCTCCAAGCAATGTGACTTTCTTTCTTTTTTTTCTTTTCTTTTCTTTCTTTTTTTTTTTTTGGCTTAAGTCTACAACTTCTCCTCTCTGCCAGCTATATATTATTTAAAAGGCAGGCATTCATCTCTTCTTCTTACTAAACTTTCAGGTTAAAGATCTGTCTGGTACAGGTCTTTATATTATTACTTTATGTAGATGCTCAGAAATAGAACACATTGGCCAGTGTTAAAGTCCCTAAGTACAGATGGACACCACCAGAAAGGAGCAACCCATTCTACACTCTATGAATCAATTTTTTTATGCTTGTTACAAACTAGGTACTGTTTTAAAACTATTATCGTATTTTTATAGACAATGTAACCAAGACACATATATGCTAAGATTTGAAAGATTTCATAACTGATGTTAACTCAACTTCATGTGTTTTTTATATTCAATTAAATATCAAATCACCATTCTCAACACAACTAAAAATACTGATATAAATAAATTTTCATCATGTATTGATTTTAAAGCAAAAAATATTTAAAAATTATATTAGAAACAGATTCTTCTCTCATACCATATATCCCAACCACATTTTCTCCTCCCTTCACTCTTCTCATCTCCTCCCAAACCCCCTCTTCCCCAAATCCACTCCCATCCATTTCCTCTTCAGAAAAGATCAGGCCTCCAAAAGTCAAAAGACAAACATGACAAAACATGATACAGTAAGACAAGGCAAAAGTCTTCATACTAAGGCTGGACAAGGCTACCCAAAAGGAGGAAAAGAGCCCCAGCAGCAGGCAAAATAGTCAGAGATAAACCTGTTCCCACAGTTAGGAGTCCCACAAATACCCCAAGCTAACAGCCACAACATGTAGGCAGAGGACCTGGTACAGACACATGTAGGCCCATGCTTGCTACTTCAGTCTGTGTGAACCCATGTGAGACCTGAAGAGTTGATTCAGTGGAATTTGCTCTTCTGGTTCCTGGATTCCATATCTTTTCAATCTGACAGTTTTCCCTCTGCCACTTCATCAGAGTTCTCTGATCACCAACAGGAGGGACCTTATAGAGATTCCCAATTTAGATCCTTTCTGCACATGTCAGCCTGTGGGCATATGTACCCACTCACATCTGCTACTGGAGGAAACCTTTCCAATGACAACTGGACTAGTCACCAATTTGTGAGTATAGCAGAATATCATTAGGTATTAAGAATCCTTTCTTTGATTTTTTCCACCAGTAGTGTTTGGTTTTACTCTAGATCTCCAGAAAATCTAGTACCCATGGTGTGGGAATTTCCATGCCCCTCCTTGGCCAAAAACTCAATTGAATGCAACCTAGACCCACTGCTAGAAGCCTTGCCTGGCTATGAGAGTTGTCCAGTTCAGATTGCTTATCCCCATTAGTAGGAGTCCTTATAAAGATCACATTCATATATTTCAGGAAGTTTCCACTGCACTGTACTATGTTCTATGTACTAGGTACTTAGTGCTATGAACTTTCCCCTTAACACAGCTTTCATTGTGTCCCATAAGTTTGGATATGTTCTGCTTTCATTTTCATTGAATTCTAGGAACACTTTTATTTCTTTCTTTATTTCTTTCTTTCCTGACCCAGCTGTCATTGAGTAGCTAATTGTTCAGTTTCCATGTGGGTGTAGGCTTTTTGATATTTCTGTTATCACTGAGGTCTAGCTTTCCTCTCATCAGTAGATGTCCTCTAGACAGCTGCCTTGCTGCTGGGTTTCTTGCTGTGAATTTAGTAAGCTGCTGCTGTTGTTACACTGTTTTCCAGGCCTCTTGAAGAACCTGAGAGCCCCATGGTTTGGTCAGCTTAGTTATGAATAACTGGTTGCCCCTTGGAGCAGTATCTGGGGACTGATCTCAGGGATCCCAGACTTCTGTAAGTCTAAGGTTGGAGTTCTGTGCCCCAGTATTCAATAGGTAATCAGTGGCAGGTAAGCACTGCTCTCATGAGTACAGCAGAAGCTAGAGTCTGGAGCCTGTGGGAACCCAGAAACTTTTCGGAGCTGGGTGTCCTGAGGTTGGACCAGATGTTTACCCCCACTGCGGGGTTTCCTCCCAACAGGGAGCCCCTGTCTGTGGTGTTTGTGGTCTACAGTTCCATCTGGAGCTGAACGTAGAACATTCGGGTAGTGTTGGCTCTAAGCTGACGACTGGGTGCCTGCAGAAACCCAGAGCTTTTTCCAAGAACTTTTCTGTGTGTGTGTTGTGTGCGTGTGGTGGTGGTGGGGGGGTGGGTGGGGGCG
The DNA here is from genome assembly GCA_028658305.1 of Pachyuromys duprasi. Classification (NCBI taxonomy): domain Eukaryota; kingdom Metazoa; phylum Chordata; class Mammalia; order Rodentia; family Muridae; genus Pachyuromys; species Pachyuromys duprasi. Next base: position 41 of record JAQQSO010007503.1, on the reverse strand, counting down.
TGTCAGCTGAAAGCTCTAAGCTCAGACCTGCTGATTCCCTA
>JAQQSO010007502.1:0-10574 GCA_028658305.1 Pachyuromys duprasi | reverse complement strand
TATAATAGGTGTGTGTGTGTGTGTGTGTGTGTGTGTGAGAGAGAGAGAGAGAGAGAGAGAGAGAGAGAAAGGTTCAGCTGCAGGAAGCTATGACTAGGTGAGAGGCTGATGCTGGAAATCCACAGATAGCAGGTTCAGTTGCTTTTGTGGGAGGATTTTTATCCAAATGAGAGGAAAAGTAGCTCATATATCACCTTGGATTTTTTTTTTAATTAAAAGACATGGAAAGGAAGTCTGTGACCCTTTTCCTCTTGTGGCCTACCTATTTCACTCAGGGCCTCTCAGATTTGCTTCATTCCTTGCTGAAGGCCACTCAATCAAAACCATTTCATTGCACTGGGTGAGATCTGAGATCTGAGGCACACACTGATATTACAGAAAGAGGTGGGACAGCATGTGCAGGGACCCAGGGGGCAGCCTGCCATGGGGGTGAGGACAGGAGGACCTCCAGATGGGTGCTAAGGTAATTCTCTCCAGTGGGCACAGCCGCCAGCACTCTGTCAGAGAGCACTTGAATGTTCTCACTGTACTCTGCTCCCTCCCCAGCCTTTGGGATTCCCCACCCCACCTTGAGGAGCATCCAGGGAATCAGGCCACCTGGCACGTGAGAAGCGCAACACCTTATTCTCCCAGGGCACTGAGGTGGAGCACTTCCCTCTGGGTGAAGCCCTTTGAGATAAGATACTGAAACCAGCTCAGCATCAGCTGCCCCCGCCAACAGTCATCCTTTGCCTCAAAAAACCAAAAAAACTACAGAAGATTTGACTCCCAGCATTCGCTTGACAGCTCACAACCATCCATCTGTAACATCAGGGACATGGGATCCTCCTCTGGTCTCCTGCAGAAACAGGCATCCATGTGGCACATGAACATGCAAAATCCATACACAAATAAAAAATCCTTTTTATACCTGGATAAAAATGTATATATCATAAAATTAAATATAAACTCCATTGGCATTTAATATATCTCACCATTGGACAATTAATACATCTATCTAGTTTCAAAACATTTTCTTCACCCACCCAAAATCCATTAAACAGACACTACCATTTCCCTCTCTAGGCCCTGGCAAGAACCACTTGCTTTCTGATTCTATGGGTTTGCCTGTTTCCTATAACTTGAATTAGTCTTGTTTGGCATCTTGCTTCCTAGGTTTTTAGTTTTTGCTTGTTTATTGGTTGCTTTTTTGAGATAGAGTTTCTCTGTGTAGTCTTGGCTGTCCTGGAGCTCTACTTTGTAGACAAAGCTGGCCTTGAACTCACAGAGATCTGCCTGCATCTGCCTCCTAAGTGGTGGGATTAAAGGAGTGAACCACCACACCACCACCTGACTTGTTTCCGAGTTTTATCCCTGCTGTATCATTAGTACTCCCTTCTACTACATTGGAGCATCAATACTGCATTCTCCTTTACTCTTGAACAGCCACTGTATGTACAAACCAGGCTTTGCTTATCCACTGGTGGTTTGGGGTGTTGTTTCTGTCTAGCGCCATGACCATGTATAGAAAGTATGTGAGTGGGGCTAGAGAGATGGCTCAGTGGTTAAGAGCAGTGGTTGCTCTTTCGGAGGCCCTTAGTTCAATTCCCAATACCACATGATGGTTCATAACCATCTATACTGGGATCTGATGCCCTCTTCTGTCATGCAGGTATACATGCAGACAGTTGACTCACATATATAAAATAAATAAATAATTAAAAGAAATATGTATCTGAGTAGCAGTTTGCAATTCTCTTTGTATATCCTTAGGAGTAGCACTACTGGACAGTAGTGAATTACATGTGGTAATGATTTTACCTACTAATACTTAACAAGGATTCTAACTTTATTTCTAAATTTATATCTTTGTCAACACTTGTTTTCTTAATTGTTTTCTTAATATAATGACATCTTAAGAACTATGGATTACTTTTTGTATGTTTGTTTGGGGTTTTTGTTGTTTTGATTTAGTTTTTGTTTGCTTGCTTTTTTAAGACAGGGTTTCTCTGTCTATCCCTGGCTGTCCTGGAACTCACTCTATAGACCAGCCTGGCCTCAAAATCAGAGATATATCTGCCTAGTACTCCTGAATGTGTGTTGGAATTAACAGGGTGCCCCACCACTGCCAGGCCCAATAAGTATGAATTATTACCCTTTGCTGTTAAGACAGGGTCTCACAAGAGACCCAACTAATCTGTAACCTAGTTTAATCTTGAACTCTGGATCCTTCTGCCTAATTTTCATACCCCCAAACTGAGGTTAACAGCATGGAATTAACCACCAGGCCTAGCTGTGTAGATGTCTTACTGCCCTTCTGATTTATATTCACTTAATGACTCATGGTGTTCATCATTTTTCCCTGTGTATGTCTGCCATTTCTAAGTCTTCCTTGGAGAAATGTCTATTCAAGTCCTTTGTCTAACCATACCCTTACCCCACCCTGCTGAGGGTCTAACCCTTGGCTTACCTCATGCTAGGAAAGCTCTGTTGTACTGAGCCATACCTCAAGCCTAGCCCTGTTTATTTTTCTTGTATTTGAATACTCTAAAAACTAGATTTCTACCAAATATAAACTCTGCAGATGTTCTTTCTGTAGACTGTCATGTTATCTTCTTGATATTGCCCTTTGGTTCACAAGTGTTTTACTTTGATGAAGTCTAAACTTTTATTGGTTTTCTATGATATGGTGTCATATCTAAGAATTCATTGTTGAATTTAACATCTAAAGGTACACTTCTATGGAAGCTATGAATAATTATAGCTTTTATATTTGAGCCTCTGATCCATTTTGGGTTGACTTTGTAAAGGTAGGATTCACATTTTACCTTTTCAAAATATCTATGTTTATTTTGTGTGTGTGTGACTCTGTGTGTGGACATATGTGTGTGTGTCCCTGTGATGACCAAAAGAAGGTGTCAGAGCCCTAGAGCTGTCGTTAGAGTCAATTGTGAGCTAGCCAGCATGGATGCTAGGAACTGAACTTAGTTCTTTGGATGAGAATCAAGTTCTCTTAAGCACTGAGATGTCTCCCCAACCCCCATTTACTCTTTAAATGCATATTGTATAAATTCTACTTGCAAATATTGACATTAACCCGAGGGAATGATTATTCCAAATTCCCACCCTGCAATTTTATTTTAATTTATTTCTTTTACTATATCAAAGTTGTTTTCCAAACCTAGAATTGAGCATTGCCTTCCTTAGTATATTTATTCTATTAAGGTCTTAGATAGACTAGTGGACATTTAAATGGCGGTTTTATAAACGAAGTTTTCCCATGACATAAGTTAAAGCCCTAAAGGTACTGCGTGTCCCTCTCCTCACATGAACACATTATCATCCACTGAAGCTACAACTTGGCTTTCTCACCCAACCTGGCTTTCTCGCCAGGTTGCTGAAACTAATAAGCCCAGACAGGGCAGACTGATTGCTGATGTTGGCTGAAGGCCACCCCACCCCCTAAGATAACTACCATCACCTTTCACTAACAAGGGACAGAACAAAGCAAGTCAAGATTTGTTTTCCTGAGGGCTGGGAACCACAAGGGAAGAAGGCTATACAGCCCAGTGATGAAGCTACACAAGAGAGATGACAGTCTTTCTTGCCTTAGAAGACAAGATGGAGCTGATTCCTAGTGGGGAGGATTTCTCAACCTGGTGCTTCCCCAGTGGGCTGCAGTGGGGTAAGTGGTTTCACTGTACAGTCATTGCAAGTGCTTCCTGTGGTTAGCCACTACAGTTCAGGAAGGCAGTCTGAGAGTTGGATTTGACTGTATGTCCTGCAGGCACAACCAGGGCCCATTCAGATTGCTTCTCCCAACCCATAACAAAGGAGACTGAGATGTGGTGGTAATTTCCCTTATGTATTGCCACATCTCAAACCACTCAGTTGCCTAAGCAAGAACCTTGATGACTGCTACCCTTGATACTGGATTTTCTCTCAGCCCCACATCCATCATTCAAACCTGTTGCTCCTACTTCCCGCATGCCCACTTTACCTTCACATCATTGTCATCTTCCATCATGATAGTTTACAGTACCTTCCTTACCTATATCCCTGTTCTTTGATTTCATGTATGTAAAAGATGGTTTTATATATGTAAAACTTATTTTTTGAGATCAGGTTTTATGTATATCAGTCTAGTCTCAAACTTACCAAGCACACAAAGATGATATTGAACTTCTGATCCTCCTGACTGCATCTCCTTATCAGGATTACAGGTGTGTACCGAACGTAAGGTTTCATGGAGCAAGACAAGACTTTACAAACTGAGCCACATGCCCAAGCCCTTATGTAGAAAAATCAAAGACAAAAAGCAGGCTAGTGACTCTATCTTAAAGTCAAATCTGTAAGCTAGGTGCAGTGGCACACATCTGTGAGCCCAGCACTCAGAGAGGCAGAGGCAGGCTGGTCTACAAAGTCAACACAGCCAAGGCTACACAGAAAGCCCTGTCTTGAGGGAAAAAAAAGTTTGTGTACCAAGCACACCATTTTCAGTTTGAGCTATGTGTGGGGTGCAAGAAAGAGAAATTCAGAGATGGCTAATGGGCTATGTCCTAGGCCATTGAGCCTTCACACACACACACACACACACACACACACACACACACGTATTCTTTATTAATTATACTTTATTCACCTTATATATCCCTGTAGTTCCCTCCCTCCTCCAGTCCCAATCCATCGCTTCTTCCCCCTTCTGCACCTGTGTCTCTCCCCCAGTCTACTGATAGGGGAGGTCGTCTTTTCCCTCCTTTTGATCCTAGTCTGTTAGGTCTTATCAGGAGTGGCGGCATTCTCTTCCTCTGTGGCCTGGCAAGGCTGCTCCCTCCTGGGGGGGGGGGGGTGATTAAAGACCAGGCCAATTATTTCATGTCAGAGACAGTCCCTATTGACATTACTATGGAACCCACTTGGACACTGAACTGCTATGGGCCACATCTCTGCAGGGGTCCTAGGCCATAAGATTCCCTGCACTCTGCCTAAGTGTTGGCTATAAGTCTCAGCATCTGGTTTGATAGTCTGCAGGGTAGAGCCTTTCAGAGTCTGCTCTCTATGGCAGACTCCTGACTTGTTCCCTGTTTTCTCTTTCTTCTGATGTCCATCCTTTTTGCCTTTCTGGATAGGAATTGAGAATTTTAGGAAGAGTCCTCCCTCTCGATTAGTTTCTGTAGGTGTATAGATTTTAGTAGGTTTATTCTATAGTATATGTCTATATGAGTGAGTATATACCATGTGCATCTTTCTGCTTCTGGGATAGTTCACTCTGGATGATCCTTTCCAGTCCCCACCATTTACCTGCAAATTTCATGATATCCTTGTTTTTTTTATTGCTGAGTAATATTCCATTTTGTAGATGTACCACGATTTCTGTATCCATTCCTCAGTTGAGGGGCATCTGGGTTGTTTCAAGATTCTGGCTATTATAAAGAAAGCTACTACAAACATGGTCGAGCTAATGTCCTTATTGTGTACTTGAGCCCCTTTTGGATATAAGCCTAGGAGTGGTATAGCTGGATCTTGAGGAAGTGCTATTCCTAGTTATCTGAGGAAGCACAAGATTGATTTCCTGAGTGGTTGTACAAGTTTACATTCCTACCAGCAGTAGAGGAGGGTTCTCTTTCTCCTCAACCTATCCAACATATGTTGTCACTTGAGTTTTTGATCTTGGCCATTCTGATGGTTGTAAGGTGAAATCTCAGGGTCATTTTATTTGCATTTCCCTCATGAGTAAGGATTTTGAGCATTTCTTTAAGACATTGTTTTTAAGTACCTGTAACTGCAGATGACTACAGTATAAATAGGAAATGTGGGGTTTTGCAGGCTGCTCTTATTTAGATTGTATGTTTGGGAAAAAGGCCTTGGCAACAGAGTTTGCAGAGTCCAGTGCAAAAGATAAGTGAAAGACCCCTTGTTCAAAAGTTAAGGATTTCAAGAGCTTTAGCAGAACATTAGAAGGAAGCCGGGCTCCTCTGAAGGCAGATCCCAAGTGCCTCAACAGGGTGTTTTTCCACAAAGCTGGCTGTGTTGGTTCAGTGTGTGTGCATGCTGGAATGAGGAGGGAGTGCACATGGTGAGGAGATCTGGTGCAAGATCTACCCTGGGTTCTACCACTGTTCTTCCCTTCTTGCTCTTCTAGCCCATCAACCACATTCATTAGTGGAGATAATACTCTGCTTTTGCTTTTTTGTTGTTGTTAAGATTTCTTTGTTTATTCTGTATTCAGTGCCAGAGATAGCACAAGATTTCATCATAGATGGTTGGGAGCCAAAATGTGGTTGCTGGGAATTGAAATCAGGACCTCTAGAAGAATGACTAGTATACTTAACCTCTGAGCCATCTCTCCAGCCTGGGCTTTTTGCTTCATTTTGTTTTGTTTTGTTTTATGTATATGAGTGCTCTACCTGACAATACACCTGCATGCCAGAAGAGGGCATCATATCCCAGTATAGGTGGTTGTTGTACCACCATGTGGTTGTAAGGAATTGAACTCAGGACCTCTGGAAGAACAGCCAGGTCTTTTAACCTCTGATTTTGTTGTTGCTATTTTGCATCTGACAACAGGAGCTAGAGTTACCTTGCGCATGTTTAGCACATGATTTATCACTGAGCTACACTACTGAGCCTCAAAATAATCTCTGGTTGCTGTTATCTTGTCATTATTGTTGAGATGATCTCACTATATATCCCAAGCTCACAATCCTTCTATCCCAACCACCTGTAAGCCAGGATTTCAATGGATTGGGCATACCATTACACCCAAACATCACCCTTCCTTTGTAGATATATTTCTCCATCTGAAAGTCAAGGTTGGTACCTCCTAAATGGGTTTCTCCTTCACGGAATTGGAGGACATCCTCCTTCCTCATCTGCAGGACAGCAAGGGCTCAGGGCATTGTGTAAGTTTCCTCTTTAAGTTATACTAGAAATCAAGAACAAAGCCATATGGACCTATCTTATGGAAGCACAGAAAAGCTTGTGTGTGTGTTTTAAATTCTGAAATCTTACTATTAATTTTACAGGACAGAAGGATCTTTGAGATAAGTGTATATCAAATCATTTCTCTCCTGTTTTCAAACTACTTGTCTTAGTTACTTTTTTTATCATTGTGCTAAGATATCATGGCCAAGGCTGCTTATAGTAGAAAGAGTTGGTTGGGTACCTAGAGCTTCAGAGGGTAAGTCCATGACCATCATGGTAGGGACCATAGTGGTAGCCAGGAATGGCAGGCAGAGCACCAGAGACAACAATGGCTGGGAGATTACATCCTGATCTACAAGTATGAGGCAAATAGATAACTGAGAATGGTGTGGGATTTTAAAACTTCAAAGCCCACCCACAGAGACGTACCTCTTCAACAAGATCACACTTCCTAATTTTCTCAAAACAGTTTCACCAATTGGGGACCAGATTTTCAAACATATGAGACTGTAGGGGTCATTTTCATTCAAACAACTGCATTCCTCAATAGGTTCCTAAGTAGCCAAGAAATAAGATAAAAATTTTCAATATCCCAAAGCATCCTAGACACTCAGATTCTTGTTCAGTTTTATTTTTTTGTTTGGTTGTTTGGTTGGTTGGTTGGGTTTTTTTTTTTTTTTTTTTTTTTTTTTTTTTTTTTGCTGCTGCTGTTTTATTTTTGAGACAGACTTTCATATAGTCCGGGTTGACCTTCTTTCCTGACCTTCCTGATGCTCCATTTACAGGCATGTGTCAACACACTTGCTTTATGATCTTGTTTGTTTATTTTTGTATTGTTTTGTTTTGCTGTTGTTTTCTTTTATTTTTCAAGACAGGGTTTCCCTGTGTAGCTTTGCCTGGACTGGACTCACTCTGTTGACCAGGATGGCCTTGAACAGAGATCTGGTGTGTGCCACCTCGCCCACTGACCTCTTCTTTTTTTATTGAGGGAGGCATTTTAAGCTTTTGCATAGATGAGTGATAGGAGTATTTTACTTGCACATGTGTAAGTGTGTACCATATATCCCAGGAGGTCATATGGCATCAAATTCCCTGAAACAGGAGCTATAGAAGATTGTCAATCACCATGGACATGCTAGGAAGTCTGCAAAAAAAAGGGGGGGGAAGAACGTTTTAATTTGTTTTAACATTTATTATGTACACAATGCTGTGTTTGCATGTACACCTGAATGCCAGAAGAGGGCCACAGATTTCATTATAGATGGTGGTGAGCCACCGTGTGGTTGCTGGGAATTGAAATCATGATGAAAAACAGCCAGTGCTCTTAACCTCTGAGCCATCTCTCCAGCCCCACAGAAAGTATTTTTTATCACTAAGCCATTTCTTTAGTCCCTTCTGCTTCCTCTTTAATCTTTGTTATTATTGTTGTTGTTGTTATTATTCCTTTCTTCACTATTATACTCAAAACAAATTCACCTTCCTTCATTTTCCCCACTGAACTAAAATGTTCTCAACTCTAGCCTTTGAATACATATGTTCTTCATCCCTTCTTGCTTTTCTTTAGGTTTCATAGTGGATTTTATAGTGATGTATACATTTCTATGCATGGTCTATGTTTTTGTTTATGGTGGATTACCCCACAAGACTGTAAGCTTATAGAGAAAGAATGATGTTTTCATGAATCATTTTTGTGTTCTCAGGACTCAGCACAGTATTGGGTATCTAATTCACATATATTAACTATCTGGGAAGGACAAATAACCTTCTAAACTGTAAATTACAGAATTCCCACCTAAAGAATGGGAGCATATATCATTTTATTTGTTAATGCCAGCCATTGTGCCACCTGTAATAAACTTCTCCTGAAGTCTTTTTATCTTGTTCCATTACTGCTGTTACTAGGACAGCCTCCTTATGCCTGTTGCCTTCTCTGTGTTCTCTTTCATTTATCCCATAACAAGTTACTTTCTTTAGGCTTTAATGAGGTTTTGCATCTGCTTTATCATATGCAAAGACTATCTGCCTGTTTTGTACAGAAGCTAGGAATACAGCTCAGAGGTAAAGCATTTGCTTCACATATACGAGGTAAAGAAGGAAGAGGAGGAGAAAGAAAAGGAACAGGAGAAGCAAAGCTTTTCTTTTCTTTATGCAGAGCCTCTGCCTTCAATACAGAGCTTAACAGTCTTCCTCTGCCTTCCATACAAGATAGAAATCCAGATACAGCAACAGTGCTACTTATTTGGTGTTAGTTTTTAACATGGTCCCTCTCCTGACGTTCACTCTATACCTGATTTATACATAGTTGGTTTCATGTACCTGTTCATTTTCTGGTAAGAACATAAGTTTTCATTAGGTTTTATGAGAGGTCAGATCCTCAGAAAATATCCTGGGCTTTGCATCCTGCCATACTTATCCCTAGGAGACCATATTTGCAAAGATGATTATGTACTCTATGCACATCATTGGTGTTATGACTTTGGGATACATCTTGATCCTAGTTTTCAAGAGAATATTATAAACAAGCCCTAAGCTTAGCAGGTATTTTGTGCCTCATGGAAAATATTTCATCATAAAATGTCCTGTCTGAAAAGAGCATCTGAGATCATTGTACAATGCACTAAGTTACTTTCAGTTTAGTCATTAACATTATTAGTACTATGTATTGTTTTCATTACTTTTTTTAGAGACCCAAGTATAATGACCCTGATGTAATGGAATGTGGACTCACTGTTAACTAAGAAAATAAAACCACACATTCAAAACAAGCAAAACCTCCAAATATTGATAAGAATTTGGTTTAGATTTAGGGCCCAAAAATAATTCAGGTGAAACGTGAGGAAGACATTGAAACACCATTATTCATCAAGCTTTTAATGTATATGTATATATATATATATGTGTGTGTGTGTGTGTGTGTGTGTGTAAATATGATAAAAGGATATACACATAAACACAACTTAAGAATTCTTGGGCAAAAACAAAAAAGGTGGAACTTCATTAAGCAGGATGGGTTTTTCCTTTCTGTTTTCTTGCCAGGAAGATTTTGAACATGTTCCTTCCCTCCTTTCTGTTCCCTTACTCTCCCCTCTTCACTCCTCCCCTTCCCTTTCCTCCCATTCCCTTCCTTTATGGCTCACTGTGAATTTACAAACATTGCACATGAATGGATGCAATTCTGCAAAAGCATTGCCAAAAGGACCCCTGCAGCCTCACTTCTAGACCTTGAACCTAAAATGCATTCTATCTTTTTTTTTCTTGCACTTGTATTTAAGTAAAGCAACTCATTTTATGGGGTGGGGAGAGGGTAGATAACCAGACATGGTGAATTCCTCATTTATCCTTCTCCTCACCCTCCACTTAAGTCTTTTAGCACTTTGGAGAGCACGTGGACAGAGGTTGCCTGAGGAGTTTAAGTTAGCCTGGGTGATTCCATTTTGAAATAAGGAGCCATTTTGACCAGGAGCTGAATTCAGGTACCAGGCTCTTTTCAGAACCCGAAGGTTGGGGTCAGGTTACTCCAAGGTCGGTCAACTTAAGATAGAGTCTGAGAAACAAAATGGAGCCACCCCTACCATCCTCAGTTTCTTCAACAATATCCCTGGCAATTGTGATTATGAAAATGGTCACCTCTCCCCTATGGATTTTGCCCAATTCTGTAAAGTCAAGGCATG
>JAQQSO010007501.1:0-10574 GCA_028658305.1 Pachyuromys duprasi | reverse complement strand
CTGGCTTGCAAGAAACCCTGGGTTTAATTGTTAACAGTGTTTAAGTTGAGAGTGGTGATACATATCTGTAATCCCAGAATGCAGGAGGTTGAAGCAGGAGGATCAAACAGTCAAGGCCATTCTTGGCTACACAGACAGGCCTTAAATGTTCTCAGATTTTTAAATAAATAAAAATAAGATTATTTGGATCCAATCCAGATGATGCAATAATGCCCTAGGCACCCACTCTACAGAGGAAAGATGGTTTTGATAGCATCCAATGGGAGGGAATCAGAGAGACAAAGGAAACATTATCTGTGTCTCCAGATCTCTCAAAGAAAGGGAACCCTGCTCTGTGACTGGCATGTGCCAATACTCGCAACTCAGGCACTCAACTCTAACAGTTTGATGCCAATAACCAGGCAGTCAGCTCATGTGCTGTCTCATTCATGTCACCAAACTTCTGATTACAATTTCACCTTGGGATCAAAACGAGCGGGTTCCAATGGCTTCATGACAGAAAGCAAGTGGCTTGAAAGTGTTCTGTATCAAGTCTGTCAGCTATGCCTTAAAGAACTCTCTGTATCAGGTCTGTCGGCTATTCCATAAAGAACTGTTTGTATCAAGTCCTACAGCTCTACCACAAGGAACTATCTTATCGTTACCAAAACAACAACAACAACAATGAAACAACAACAAAAAACAAAACAGTAAGATATGTGTGATGCAGGATGAATCTCGAAGCCAGGCACAGAGTAAGTGCAGCTGCCATTGTCATTAGTCATGGTGCAAATGTTCTATGTAAACAGCCATTTAAATGTTGACTGTTGAAAAGTCTAAGGCATCATCAAAAAGGTTTCATTCCAGAAATGCAGTCATGCGATATGGAGACAACAGATTATTAAAACTCACTTCAAAGGGAAAGAAAACCTCTTGTTGATCACGTTGATGCATGCCCCTCTCGCTGCTAAAGCCATCCGATAAGTTCCATTGCGATAAGTTCCATTCCATTTTTTTAAAATAACACAGTAACAGCAACAGTGTTACAAACGTTAGAAAATTCAAGACAGAATGAAGTGCCTTAACCTCCCACGAGGTTCTATAAGCAGCACTGACCCCAGAGGAGACTCCCCCACCTGCTAAGTGGAGGGCTACTAGGATTCCAGCTTCCTTGAGTCGTCAGGCACGTGGCTGAGCCATGTAGATGCCTCTGAGTCATCCCTGATTGTTAAAGTAACCTCTCACAGGGATTCCTGTAAGTAACTCCAATCAACACCGTGGTTTACCAAGCTGGACTTTGGTGACATTGTTTGTTACTTTAGACTCTTACTACTTCCCTGTCTAGGATGTGTCTATAGGGAACTGGTTTGTTCATGTCTCCCCAGGAATAGCGTCACACAACGTCACCCTAAGTCTTAGTTTACAGGTATGGTTTGGCTCCTAGCTCTCTGAAGAGAGAGTCCACGGGAATATCAAGAGATTCTGCAGGCACTGTGCAAGTTCCATTACATTTTCCCCATCTCTCAATGTGCTGTGAGGACAAGACCCTAAGAGCAACTCCAGTAAAGCCGGGAAGGGCTCCAGACATGAACTCTCTCGGTACGCTCAGCGTCACGTGAAGTCAATTCTAGTCATTCCTAAAGAAAAAGTCCTAACTTTGGCATGGAGACAAACCCAGGAACAGAAGTGGCCGGCCATGGAGACAGCTTGGAAACTCCATAGGTAAAAGGGGATCCTTGCTTCATGCCAGGCTTTACTCCCACAGCCATGTAACGCAGAACATTAGCATATGCCCCAGGCCTCTGCGCACTTATCCAGGCTATCCTGGAAAATTAACGTCTCCTAAAGTAGGCCCCTGTGAACTGAGACAAGGCTTCCTTTCAGAAACCAAAAGCAACTATGAAAAACAAGTCAGTGGACCAGTCTTGTAATTCACAGTAATGCACTTGGGTTTGATGCCCAAGTGCCAAGGCCTTGGGTTTGATGCCCGGCACCACAGCAAACCAAAGCAAAAAAGAAAACACTAGCCAACATCAATTAAGAATTTCCACATCAGGGATTACATGCAGCTATGTTGGGGTCCCTAGTCTAAGTGAAGGATGAGATGAAAAGTAAAATTGTCTACTAGCGAGTTAATTTTCTCACTGACGAACCATCATTATCATACGGGCTGTCAAAATTTATAAAATTGCTTAGAAAAGTGTCCCGACATAATAATCTTTGTTTGGTTGGAAACCCAACCAAATTTTTCTTTTCTAGTAAAATCACCATTATAAAGCAGTGAGAAAAGCTAGGTTTCCTTATTTATACCTGGTCGGGCAGCTTTAGTTTGGGCACTAATAAACAAATGGGTCCAGTTCTATCTTTTAATTCCCACACAAATTTAAGTGAATATGTAAACTAAGGATGCCAATAAAGATTGGACAAGGCAATTCTGGAAGAGCAATCTACAATGAGAGAAGTAAGAGCTTAAAGGTAACTACATGAGGCTGAACAGAAAGTTACATCACTGAAATTCATAAGATGGATATAAGGTTTTATAATAAATCTGGATGTGGTGACATGCCTGCAGGGTCAAGTACTCAGAAGGCTGAGACAGGAGTTGGGGGAAACAACAAAAAAAAACTTAAATAATAATTAAAGTCCTAAATGACTTTGAATAAAACACAGGACTTACATTTCTACCTAAAGAAACATTCTCTGCTGGTGATACGCCTATCTCCCATTATAGGTCTCTCTTCAAAAAGCACACTTAGTATGTTTATGTTGCTAATTGGAGGTACTGAGAGATAAGTAACTTCTGGAAAAACTATATGATGATCTGTTACAACTTTCTTTTTTGTTTGTTTGTTTTTTGAGACAGGGTTTCTCTGTGTAGCCTTGGCTGTCCTAGACTTGCTTTGTAGACCAGGCTGTCCTCTAACTCACAGAGATCTGCCTGCCTCTGCCTCCCAGAGTGCTGGGATTACAGAGGCATGCCACTGCACCTGTGCCAGGAGCCAAGAACCAATTAGTGGAAAGTTAACCAACAGCTGCACTAGGACCTAAGGTCATGGGAACTTCTGCTTGTTAAGCTGGGAGCATCCTGAAATATCTTAAGCAAACATCCTTGGTGTCTCTCTTAGTCAACATTCTTATGCTATCTTGCAGGTGCGGTATCTTGCACCAGAAAGCCATCCTGCCACAAAATTGTTCCACTATCCCCTGTACCATATCTCCTTCAGTAATAAATTACTTCTTTGATGTCTGCCCCCCTTTCCTGCCTTCTACCTATAAGTTGTGTGTATGAACCTAGTTAATGAGGCCTTGATCAGAGAAACTGTCTTGGTCTCCATGTCTCGTGTCTCTTGTCTCCCATTTATTTCTCCTCTCCTTAGGAACCCATTGAACCCCCGCTGGATCGGGGCTTCACGGCATTTGCACACCTGGCTGTTACAACTTTCAGAAGAAACGGAAAATATGTGTCAAGAAGGATTGCCCTCTGTATTTTATCCTCTGACACAAAGGATATCATGGAGTACATACTACTTCCTTCACCTCACGTACAGCACACCCAGTATATTATTATGGTTGGTTAGTAGTTCTACAATTTAATTTTGTTTGTGTTTAACTAGTGAGTCATACTGAATGGGAATCTACCAGTGTCCGCAGGGCAGAGGAACTGTGTGTTTGGAGGACTGTTCTATCACACACAGTCCTGCATGACACTGTCCTCCTGGCTGAGTAAGAAATGCAATAACCCTCGTGACAGTCCACGGACACCGTGAATATGTAAGGACAGAGGATTCCACTGGTTTTCATCAGAATCTGATTTCTTTTAGCCATAAACCCAATGCATGATTCAGGCATGCCTACACATATGGTCAGGTCTCTGAGTAATTCCAGTGTCCCAGCACTAGCGAATTCATCTAAGTACCTAAGTGTCAACTCCACCATCATGAAAATCACAGCCTAGGGGAAAGAAAGGTCACCCACAGCCTGCTTTTCCTTCTGTACTAAGAAACAAGAAAGCTCTGGGGGAAGTGTCAAAGATGCTAAAGGTCTGTTTTGTGTTGGCTTGTTTTCTGCCCCAGAGCTGGAGAAGTATGCCTGAGGCACCATTCCTGCTTTGGTGGTCAGAGGGCAGGACACTAGTTTCTGTCACATGCCAGCCTGTGTGTGCTTTGGTATATTCCTCAGCATCTCATTTTTCAACTTTTAGAACAGGTTGCTGCTTCCTATTGTATGTCACAAGGTCAACAAGGAAAGAAAGCAGCCAGCCTACGGCAGATGTTCATCCTAAGGACATTCTTTCCAGCCTTCCTTCCTAACACCTGCTGTTTCTTCTTCCCTTCCCCTCCTTTCTCACCTTTTAAAAGGTTTTTTTTTTAAGTCTATATTTTTCTCATTTTACATAAATGGATCATGGATATAATTGGATAAATTAAGAGACAATACAGGAAATATAAAAAGCCAATCACATGAACCCAAATTACTACAGCCGAACCCTTGTTGTACCTCATTTGTAAATGACCACAGACTGGTGGCTAATGATAACAGAGATTTAGTTTCTACCATTCAAGATCAAAGACCTAGGAAACTGAGTCTGGCAGTTGCCCTCATTCACTGTGTGCAAGTGTGGTGGAAGGGGGTAATGAGGTCTCCTTTATTGGGGCCTTAACTGTAATCACAACATCAAGCTCTATAGACTTTCTAAAAGAACCCTCCATTCCCTTCTTTCTCTCCCCACCTTCTCTCTCTCCCTCCTCCCACCTCTCTCTCTCTCTCTTTTTGTGTATGTGCACATATATGGATACTTGTGAACCATGGTGCCCACACAGAGGTCAGAGGAGAGTTGGATCCTCCCACAATGTCGGTCCAAGAGATTGAACTCAGGGCTTCAAACTTGGCAACAGGCCCCTTTACCCACTTAGCCATCTTCCTGGCCCAGGGGAATGGTACATTTTAACATATGTATTTGGAAGAATGGAAATTCAGACCACAGCACTCATTTGAACGAAATTACGGAAATAAAGCTCACCCATCTGGCCTCCATTTAGAGACAGCCAATGGTTTACCTTCTACCTGATCTACTTCCAGATCGTCTTCATCTGAGTTTTACACAGTTGTGGGTGATTTGTTTTTTGATTTTTTTTTTCTTCATGAAAATAGAACCACATTTTACAACTATTTCCCAGTATATGGTTTTGGGAAGTTTCTTTGTAATTAAGTGTGTGCCTGCATCATTTAAAAATGGTGCCTAGTAATACATTTTATATTAATTAGACTTTCGTGCTATTTTGAATAAGATGATGATAGTCATGACAATAATCATGACAATGAAATCATGTAATGCTCCTGACTGTTTCTTTACGGTGAGCTTTAGCGGAAGGAACTGTTGAATCAAAGAGTGTACAAAAAGCAAGGCTCTTGGTAAATAGAGCCAAACTGTTCTCCACAATGATCTAACCAGATAACTCTCCACTGTCAACCTGTCTGTCCTGCTTCTGATCTTTATGTCCCTTAAAATTCCTATGTTGAAACAGTCACCACCAACATCATGGTATTAGGTGGCCACGCACCCAGACAGAGCATTGTTAATGTGTCCAAGAGATCCCTGCCCCGTTTCCCCGATACGCTCAGAACTGACCAGTGTCTTGATCATGAAGGACTTTCCAGCCTAGAGCCCACACGCCGGTTCTGTTGTTTCTAAGCTGAGCCTGGGTATTTCCCCTTAGCCTCCCTTGATGATGATTTGACTTTTCAAGCTGAAACTACTAGTGATCATATGCTGTTGTCCAACACACGTAGGTATGTCTCAGGCTGTGAGATTTTCCACTACACATTCAGGGAATGAGACTTGTGTCACACAAGTCTAATCCTGAACTCGAGATCAGATGTAGGAGAACTTGGTTTTTAACACATAGCTTCTTGGTCAGTAGCAGCATTTTTTGTTTGTTTGTTTGTTTCAACAATGACAAGGACAGGTTACAGGAGGCTGTGTTTGATGGAGCATGTTGGTTTTCAGAGAATAGGGAAGTTCTCCTTGAGGCAAAGCCAGTTTTACTAAGAGCCATTTGCTTCCCGTTACTAACTTACAGAGAGATACTCATGTTCCCTAATCACTAGAATCTCTAACTCTTTCTTCCAAGCTTTGGAAAGATTTCACTTTAAACCAATGCTTACCAGTGCTGGTATTTTGAATTTTTTTAAGTTGGGTAAATTTTACAAACAGGCTGGATAGAAATTTCAATAGAAGTATGGATGCTGAAAGCATAACATGGGACAAACAACGAGAACACCACCGTACGCAAGCCCAAACTGGAGGCTTCAGAAGCATCAAAGTCGTGATCAATATAATCTTCTGTCTACAGGTCTCTGTCAACTTCTTGGAATGTAGAAACAAGAAGACCCTTCAGCCTGTGAGGGACTTATAAATGAAAGGAGATGAAAGAGCACAAAACAAAGGAGATGAGCATTCCACCCATCGGAGAGACTCTTTCTCTGTTTTCTTTCTGTTCTTGTTTCTTGATACTTGTTGGTCTGAGAATTATACAGGTAGTTAATTACTGCATGAAAACGAGCAGTTAGGCCGGGGTTTTGGAGGAACCAGAATACCTTTAGTGTTCATGCTTGCACGTTCACATTGAGTTCTTGTGATACTTACCACCATGCATGACTTCTTTTCTCAAAGGCAAAATTTTGATGTATTTCTGATTAAGAACAGCTCTCCCTCTCAGGAGCTTGTTTCAGAGTATATATGGTACAAGTGACATGTGTGTCTGAGATTGTCTTGAAAAGAACTCCCACCTCTTAGTTAAAGATCTGTATGGTTCCAGCACAGATTAGGTCTTTAATGTAGCTCTGGCTGTCCTGGAATTCACTATGTAGACCAAACTGGCCTTAAATTCAGAGAATTGCCGGCCTCTGCCTTCCAGGTGCTTGGATTAAAAGCATGTACCACTATGTGTGGCCTTATAACAAAATTTTATACTTTTTTTCACAAATAATTTTCAAGCCACTTATCCACGACCCAAAAATCCCTCCTACAGTTAACTAACGTTTCCTGTGTCACCGTGCCCTACATATGGGGAGCTCTTTTGATTTCTACGCTCAAGTAAGTGTTTTCATTCCTGAATGCACATTTTCTGCTTTGCAGCAGCTTTCATTATTGCTTCCGTTTCCACAATTTTTGTTTTTTCACCAAGAGTTTGTTTTTCCCCCTCCATGTCTCCCTCCCCACATTTGACACCTTCTTTCTTGTAGCCTTCCAATACTGTTATGTTCCTGTGTATTCTATAAAAATATTAATTAGGACATTTTTTGGGTACTAGAAATTGAACTAAGTCTTGGTCACGCAACCGTGTTCTCTCCCACTGAGAGCCATCTCCAGCCCCTTAGGTTCTTGATGTATTCTTTGCACATGAAAGTCTATTTTAATTCTATATCCTTCCAATCTTTAAAATAGAAAGTACAAGAAGACTCACTACTCATGAGCAAAAGATTGTATATTACTGGTCTAGTCTACTGATGTTTGGAAATGAACTTATAAAAATAACATTATAGCCTTGGCCTTTGAAACCTGTGAGTTGAAACAAAAATGAAGTGACGGATATGAAACTCGCCCATGTGGTTTTCAAACTAAAAAACAAAACCCTCAGAGAAAGCGATTGGCGTGTGGAAAGCTGTCGAGGTTGCCACTGTGGGAAAGAACCCAGTGGTTGGTTACTTTCATGTTCTCATAAGAAACAAAAGAAATCTGCAGCAAAGAGAAAGTGGGGAATTTCAGTTTCTAAACATTTTGTTGTTGTTGCTAATCTGGGTGGAAAACTGTGATTAATGTAGCCATGACAGACATGTTACTGAGAAACTAAACAAAGCTGAGGGCAAGCTGAGGACACACACTCACCCAGGCAGCAGGAGGCTCGGCAGAATTTCGATGAACCTGAGGACAGCCTAGGGCTACACAGGAAGACCACCATCTCAGGAAAAAAGGAAAGAAGAGGACAGCACAAGAAAGGAAGAGTAGCAGGAATAGGAAAGGAAAAGGAGGAAGGGGAGGGGCGTAGGAAGGAGGAGAGCTGGGCTCAAGCCAAATTACCTCCTTAAGCAAATCTTCGGCTATGGTAATCACAAAATGCTGCACACTCCTACACGAGTCCTTTCTGCTCATCATAACAGCTTCCCAAACAAAACTCCTTTAAAGTAGCCAGTGGTTGTACAAGTTTACATTCCCACCAGCAGTGGAGGAGGGTTCCCCTTTCTCCACATCCTCTCCAGCATGTGTTGTCACTTGAGTTTTTGATCTTAGCTATTCTGATGGGTGTAAGGTGAAATCTCAGGGTCATTTTGATTTGCATCTCTCTGATGGCTAAGGACGTTGAGCATTTCTTTAAGTGTTTCTCTGCCATTCGATATTCCTCTACAGAGAAATCTCTGTTTAGCTCTGTACCCCATTTTTAATTGGATTACTTGATTTCTTGCTTTTTAACTTGTTTAGTTCTTTATATATTCTGGATATCAGCCCTCTGTCAGATATAGGGTTGGTTAAGAGCCTTTCCCAGTCTGTAGGCTGTCATTTTGTTCTGGCAACAGTGTCGTTTGCTTTACAGAAGCTTTGCAGCTTCATGAGGTCCCATTTATTGATTGTTGTTCTTATAGTCTATGCTGTTGGTGTTCTGTTCAGGAAGTTGTCTCCTGTGCCAATGAAGTCAAGGCTCTTCCCCACTTTTTTTCTAGCAGATTTAGTGTGTCTGGTTTTATGTTGAGGTCTTTGATCTACTTGGACTTTAGTTTTGTGCAGGGTGATAAATATAGGTCTCTTGGCATTTTTCTACATGTAGACAGCCAGTTAGACCAACACCATTTCCAAGTTCATTTTTAAAAAAAAGTGAAACAATATTAAAGCTAAAATCACATATTGATCCTCATACGTTGGTTAACTTCAGCACTCCACTCTTGCCAATAAACAGGTCATCCAGACAAAACTAAAAAATGAACACTAGATCTAAATGGCATCATAAAACAAATGGACCTAGTAAGTATTTATAAAATATTTCAGCCAAAACCAAAAGCATATACTTGCTTCTCAGAAGCTCATGGAACTTCCTCCAAAATTAACCACATACTTGAGAACAGGTCTCAATAGATAGAAGAAATTTTAAGTAATGCCCCACATCCTATATTACCACTAAGGATAAAAGAGAATTTCAACAACAACAGAAGCTTACAAACTCATGGAAACTGAACAAGTCATTAGTAAATAAAAATGGTTCACACAGAAATTTAAAAATTAAAAACTTTTTAGAATCAAATGAAATGAAAACACAACATAACAAAATTTATGAAACACAACGAAGGTGATTCTAAGAGCCAAGTTCTCTATCAGTTCAAGGACAGTCCAGACACAGCGAGTTCTAGGACAGCCAGGGCAACACAGATAGACCCTGTCTTGAAAAAAAAATTCTTTTAAAGTTTCTATATTGCTATCCAGAATCCTTGGCATTAACACTTTATAACAAAATATTTTATTTTCAAGTTGCATCATTTTCCTGACTTATAAAATCTCTCCACCTCTTCTTACCTTTGCACCTGTATAGGTGTGTTTCGAGGGAAGAATGGTCCTACACTGAAATCTCTGCATTTCTAATATTCCCATTCTACCTGCATGATTGAGAAGGGAAGATGTGTACTATGATAACATTAAAGAAGATGCATTCATTTAACACAAAAAAATACTTTATTGCCAGCTTAATGGACTTTAATGTCTCAGTAAATTAGTCACTTTTGGGGGGATTTAGAAATGATCTAATGAACTATATGTAACTTGGCTTGGTGTGGTTGCACAGGTCTTTTTTGTTGTTGTTGTTGTTGTTGTCGTTTGGGTTTTTTAAAGTTTAATTTTTATTTTCTTATATTAATTACAGTTTATTCCCTTTGTATCCAAGCTGTAGCCCTTCCCAATCTCACCCTTCCTCCCTCATCTCCTCCAATGCCCCTTTCCAACTCCACTGATAGGGAAGGTTCTCCTCTCCTTCCATCTGACCCTAGCCTATCAGTTCTCATCAGGACTGGCTGCATTGTCCTCCTCTGCACACCTAAAAAAGCTAAGCAAGAAGGAGGACCCTGGGCAAAATACTCGATCCTCACTCAGTAAGGCAAATGGGATGGATATTGGAAGAGAGAGAAAACAGGGAACAACATAGGAGCCTACCACAGAGGGCCTCTGAAAGACTCTACCCAGCAGGGTATCAAAGCAGATGCTGAGACTCATAGCCAAACTTTGGGCAGAATGCAGGGAATCTTATGAAAGAAGGGGGAGATAGAAAGACTTGGAGGGGACAGGAGCTCCACAAGGAGAGCAACAGAACCAAGAAATCTGGGCACAGGGGTCTTTTCTGAGACTGATACTCCAACCAAGGACCATGCATGGAGATAACCTAGAACCCCTGCACAGATGTAGTCCATGGCAGTTCAGTATCCAAGTGGGTTCCCTAATAATGGGAACAGGGATTCTCTCTGACATGAACTCAGAGGCTGGTTCTTTGATCACCTCCCCCTAAGGGGGTTGCACAGTTCTTTAATCTCAGCTTGGCAAAGGCAGTTTTAATCCTTGC
>JAQQSO010007500.1:0-10575 GCA_028658305.1 Pachyuromys duprasi | reverse complement strand
CCCTGAGACAGGGTTTCTCTGTGTATCCTGACTATCCTGGACTCGCTTTGTAGAACAGGGTGGCCTCGAACTCACAGAGATCCAATCCACCTGCCTGCCTCCCCAAGTGCTGGGATTACAGGCATGTGCCAGCATGCCACTATCTGCCTCCTCTTTATCTATTTATTTATTCATTCACTTTACATCCCAATAGTAGCTCTTCCATTCTCTCTTGGTTCCACCCTCCCTCCCTATTCCCCATCCCCTATTCCTCAGAAAAAGGGAGCCCCCCCTAAACACCCACCCTAGCTCCAGTACCCTCACCCCTGTGGCCTGGCAAGGCAGCTCCAGCAGGGGGAGTGATCAAAAAGCAGGCAACAGAGTCCATGTCAGGGACAGCCACTTACTAGGACCCCCACATGAAGCCTGGGCTGCCATGGGCTACATCTGTGTGGCGGTCTAGGTCTAGTCCATGTGTCGTCCTTGGTTGGTGCTTCAGTCTCCGTAGGCTCCTCTGGGCCAGGGTCAGTTGGCTCTGATGGTCTTCCTGTGGAGCTCCTGTCACCTTCAGGTCCTTCTATTCCCCTCCCCCACACAGAGACACACACTCTTCCACAAGGCTCCTGTGCTCCGTCCAACTTCTGGCTGTGAGTCTCAGTTTCTGTTTCAACCATTGCTTGGGGAGCCTCTCTGAGGACAACTATGCCAGACTTCTGTCTGCAAGCACAGCAGAGTATCGTTCTTAGTGTCAGGGGCTGGCTCTCTCCCATGGGGTGAGTCTCGGGTTGGGCCAGGCGTTGGTTGGCCATTCCCTCAATCTCTGCTCTATCTTTATCCCTGCACATCTTGTAGGCAGGGTAAATTTCGGATCCGAGTTTTTGTGGGTGGGTTGGTGTTCTCCTCCCTTCACTAGGAGTCCTGTCTGGCCAGAGGGTGGCCTCTTCAGTCTGCATGACCCTGCTCCTAGGAATGTCAGCTAGAGTCACCCCCATGTTCTCTGAGAAGCCTCCTCTGAGAGGATGCAGAAACCGCAGGATCACGCACTCCTGAAAATGTCCCTCGAGGGTTTAGAACCCCTGCAGGCTTGGCTGACTGACGCAGGTTGAACGCAGTAGGAAGAAAATCACTATGCTTCCGCAGCCAGTTCTCTCCCCCAGACTCCATCCGTCACTGTCACACTTGCCCTCACGACTCCAAAAACGGTGTGTCACTCCAGACTTAGGACGGGGTTCTTGTCATACTAGGGCATGGGCACATGTACCTGGCCTCATTCCTAGTTACTCTAGTATTCTACCTCTTGCATCCTGGCATGCTCCCTTCGGGCCCTGTATTCTCGCACTACCCTGGCCACTGCATTCCTGGTTAGGAAAGAAATCAATTTCAACACCCTGGCTGCACCGCCAAGCAGGCACAGTTGCCTTCAAATTTTGTGGTCCCGGAAACCTTAGTTTTTATACATTCCTTTGACGTGGGGGTTCTCTGTGACATAATGAGCCCGAGTGGAAGGTTCTGTTGAGGGAAGGTAGAAAGACAGCTGTTGCTGGAGGTGTCGGGTTGAGGCCTGGGCCGACAGGCTGGCAGGTGTGAGCACACTGCAGACTGGGTCTCTTAGCTGCTGTCGTCTTACCACAACCAAACAGCAGACAAAAGCAGTACAGGAAGGAAGGGTCTATTTTAGTTCTTCATGGAGGAAAGAGACCAGGCAGCCGGGCTCGGTGTGTCTGCGGCTGGGAAACCAGGAGAGATGGAAGCTGGTGCTGTCACCCCCTTCTGCTTAGTCAGTCTAGGACCCCGGTCCTTGGAATGGGGCCGCTCACACTTAGAGCAGGGTGAAGGCCCGTCTCAGTTAGCCCAGCCTAGAACTGCCCCACAGACATACTCAGAGACATGAGTCTTCTGTGGCCCAGTCCTGGCTAGCTGAGTGTCGATAATGAGCGCTGCTCTGAGAAAGCAGCATCTGATCCCATGAACCGCACTGTGTCTTGATGAAGTTAAGAAGGGGCCGTCCTGATAAAGAATGCTGGTTTCATGGGGTAGACACTGGGGAGAACGATCTTGGGGCTAGTTTTGATTCTATGCTAATTTTTTAAATTTATTTTTGTGATTTATTCACTTTACATCTGGATTGTAGCCCCCTCCCTTGTCTACTCCTGGTCCTACCTTTCCTCCCTTCCCCCCATGTCCCTCTCCTATTCCTCAGAAAGGGGGAGCCCTTTTCCCCTACCATCTGACTCCACCCTATCAAGTCTCATCAGGACTGCCTGCATCCTCTTCCTCTGTGGCCTGGTAAGGCTGCCCCACCAGTGGGAAGTGATCAAAGAACAGGCAACAGAGTCCATATCAGAAATATCCCCTGTTCCCCTTACTAGGGAACCCTCATGGAGACTGAGCTGCCTATGGGCCACATCTGTACAGGGGTCTAGGTCCTCTCCATGCATGGTCCTTGCTTGGCGCAGCAGTCTCTGCAGGCCCTCCTGAGCCCAGATTTGTTGGCTTCGTTGGTCTCCTTGTGGAGCTCCTGTCCCCTCTTGGTCCTTCTATTTCCCCACTCTTCCCCGAAATTCCCTGCGTTCTGCCCAAAGTCTGGCTGTGAGCTTCAGCATCTGTTTCAATCCCGTGTTGGGTGGAATCTTTCAGGCATCTGTGGCAGGCTCCAGTACCGTTCTAGCTCAGGGATAGATATTTCCAGTGTCTATTCTATTTGCCCTTCTGAATGAGAATTAAGCTCCCTCCCTAGGGCCTTCCTTATTCCTTAGCTTCTTTAGGTCTGTGGACTTATGGTTATGCTGTAATTATATGGCTATTATCCATGTGTATTTTTCTGCTTCTGGGTTACCTCACTCAGAAGATCTTTTCTAGTTCCGTCCACTTGTCTGAAAATTTCATGATTTCTTTGTATTTAATAGCTGAATAGTGTTCCATTGTGTAAATGTATCACAGTTTCTGTATCCATTCTTTGGTTGAAGGACATCTAGGTTGTTTTCAGATTCTGACTATTACGAATAAAGCTGCTATGAACATGGTTGAGCAAATGTCCTTGTTTTATGGTGGAGCATCTTTAGGATATATGCCTAGGAGTAGAATAGCTGGGTCTTGAGGTGGTGCTATTCCCAGTTTTCTGAGAAAGTGCCAGATTGATTTCCAAAGTGGTTGTACAAGTTTGTACTCCTACCAGCAATGGAGCAGGGTTCCCCTTTCTCCACATCCTTGCTAGCATGAACTGTCACGTGAGTTTTTGATCCTATGATAATTTTTATACAATTCAAGAAAAGCAACGTTTTTATGCTAAGCTATTGGCAGGTTTGTCTGTACAAAGACAGGATACAACTGACTTCAAAGCCGTCACCTGCTCCTCTGCAGTTAAATGTCTGTGTTGTGATGCACAACACAACCCCAAGGCCTTTTCACCTGCCTCATATTTTTACAAAGATCCTGTGAGAGATCATTTTACAGCCCTCAGCCCAGTACTTGTCAAGGTCACCATGGATCTGATTTTCAGTTTGGCACCCTGTGCTCCTGACAGCATGGCCTCCCAGGTCAGCTTCTGCTTTTGCAGGCACAGGGGAGACCTGGCCACTCAGCTTCTCCAACCATTTGCTCATGAAGCAAATGGATTCAGTTTCCTGCTAAGAGCCTGTCAGGAGCAGGGAAGCTCAGCCTCGTCTCTGGCCTTCGCTACCCAACCACAGCACGAAATCACAGAGGTCAGTGCAGGCAGCACACAGTGCAATAGTCCAAGGATGACCCATGTAGCCTGAGATGGCCTGTGAGATTAAACCGCCGAGACAGATTTCTGCAAACAGGGGACAAGGTGACCATTAAGTGAAAAAAATCAGCTAACGAAGCATCAAAACATCCCTGCAGTTAAACTGTGTGACTGACGCTTCTCCTATCGGCTCTGCTGCTTCTGGGGTCTTTCTTTTCTTCTTTTTTAAAAAAAAAATCTTTTTATTAATGCAACACAAACACAACGGGTCTCACGGCATCCTCAGACCTGTCGCTACACTGCTTTCCACCATTCGCCTCCCAGCTTCCCCTCCTGTGCCCTGCCCGCTCTGCCTGCCTCCTTCCTTCCCCCAGACACTGCCTGTCTCTTCTGAGGACTCCTCCCCTCCCCAGGGTCCCAACTGACACAGACATGAACACACGTGTGCCCCTGGAGAGGAGCCTCTGCCGTTAGGAACACCTGCTGCTCTGGCAAAGGACACAGGCCAGTTGCCAGCACCCACATCAGGTTTGCACAATCACCTACAACTCCAGCTCCAGGGGATCTGATGGCCAGGAGGTGGCCTCCACATGCACCTGCACTCATGCGCTCATGGGCAACCCCCCTCAAATACTTAACAATCATATGTAGTCATAATTAATGTAAACCAATTTTAAAAAAATAGATAAGCACACACACATTCCCCCCTTCCTCTCTCTGTGTTTATAGCATTTCCAATCCAGGGATCTGGGCAAGAAAGCAGCCATGTGTTTTCGTTTGTTTGTTTGTTTTGTTTTGCTTTGTTTTTTGTTTGTTTGTTTGTTTTTTGGTTTTTTTTTTTTGCCTTTCTGCTCTGATTGATTTCACTGAGCATGGCAACCTCCAGACCCACTGATTACACGGCCCACCGGACAGGGAGTGTGTCATATATATGGAATATATATGGCCTTGCCAGGTTGGATTGGGAACTTCCATCACAACTCCTTCAAGTTCAGTCCAAAAGGGGGGAAAGCCTGTCTGGGAGGAGGAAGCGCAAACCCACAGCTGATGGTTAGATAGTGGACTGAAAGCACATTACCTCCATTCTGTAGAAAGTAAATGAGGCGGGAAAACGCGGCGTCACACTCTCTCTGGTGTGCTCTTTACAATCTGTCAGCCTTGCGGACTTCGAAAGCAAGCTTTGAAGAGAGACAGACGTTCATTCCATAAGCCTTTAATAGAAAGTAGACCTAAGTATTCAGACAGAAAAGACAGGAGAACTCCTGAGCTTTCTTTATTATTAGATGTCGCTGTGTACCATTACATATGCGTGTACATGTGTGCACGTATAAACACACACGACCATTTCTCTGGAGCCCAGTGTGCTGGCAGGGGGCAGGGTAAACTGCTTGAGTGTGACAATTAACTGCCCTCCCTCCAGAACTCAGAGGAGCAGCTGAGGACAGAGGTGGGCTTCCTGTTGTTTTCTGTTTGTAATAGAGAAGGCTCCGCCCCGTGGAAGGCGGCAGGCAGGAGCCAGTCACCAGGGCGGCACGGTTCTAGGAGAGCCCTGTGCTTCCCTCAGCTTCACCTCCACAGAGATCTCTGTGCCCCGTAGACAACCACCCATGTGCCTGCAGCTGAGAATACTAGAGTGAAGTGCGGCAGGCTGGGTGTATCCCAGATGGTGGGTCTCAGTTCCAGCTCTGAGGTGGAGTCTGCTCTCCATCTTCCTCTTGAATAGGGGAGCAGCTTGTGTTAGGAAAGCTTTCTGCGGACAGCAATGAAAAACACTGGATTAAAAAGAAAATGGCTGTAGAGGACCCCAGAGGATCGGGGAGGGGGCCATGTGCAAGGAGGCCATGTGCGAAGAGGACCCTGCGGTGGTAAGACACCTGCTCTTCCTGCCCTTCCTGAGCACTGTCTGTGTTTGCCAACAGATGGAGCCAAACCAGAAAGACATGCTCGGAGGATGGGAACAAACATGAAAAAAAAAAAAAAAAAACAAAAACCAAAATGATAGAAAGGGGAGGCTTCCATCCCCAGCTGAGCCCTGAGCCCTGCGCTTCCGAACGAGCTGCTACATAATCCAGGTGAAACTTGTGTGCCATAGGTGTGGGAAATCTAAGAGCTATGGTCCAAGTGCACCAGCCAGCGCCTGTCACCACAGCACAACACCTGTGTTGATCAGTTCAAGGAGAGTAAAGGCATGTTTGGCTCATGGTGTGGGAACTCCCAGCCCGGGCCAGCTGGCCCTGTTGCTTCCAAGTCTGAGAGGCAGCATGCTTTGGCCAGAGCACACCATGTGACCTGCAGCAGAGCCTGCCTGCCTTCTTTCTGGACACCGGTGGAGGAAGAAAGGTCCTCAAGAGGACTTCTCCAATGCTGCTCATGAGGCCTCTCCTCTTACACATCTCACTGGCTCCCAACAGTGCTGCTCCGTCAGATCAAAATGACAGCGGAACCGACACAGCTCAAGGTTGGCAGGGAAAGGGCCCTAACAAGTCACATCTGCTCCCCGAACCTCTGGGCCTTGGGAAGGGCGACAGACCAGATCTGCCAGGGAATCTGCCATCACCCTTAGGTTCTCAGCTTAACTCTGCAACAGCAGGGACACCACCTAGGAGAGAATAGAATTCCAAACCAAAGAATACCAAACATCTGGATGGGAGGATGAGTGGGGAATGGAAGAGCTGAGTGTTTATCTTCAGAATGTTGGCTCGTGCCTCTAGATACCTAAGGATTAGCAGGGGACCCATGAGAAGAGCCGTGACCTCCAGGAGCCTCACAAGCCGCTGTCACCAACCAAGCCAGGTCCAGTGCATGCTTGGCAGACAGTCACCGCTACCCACAGAGATTTGCTCTCATTGTATGTCCCCCTGAACAAGGAAGGCACACTTCAGGTTAGAAACCCCTGCTCAGTCATTAGGAGTTTCTGACACAGCACCACTGCCCAGTGCACCAGGAATCCTGAAAGCAATCGTTCTCTGTAAGTGCAGGTAAGCCGGTTTTAAGTCTCTGTCTGCTGTACCAGAGGGAAAGGCTTCTGCTGGCCTTCTCTGGCCTTCCATGGAAGAGTGTAGACTCCGTCGCAGGCCAGAACACAGTGACATGCAGCAGTGAGGCGGCTGAGGCAGGTGACTTTTCTGTGTAGATGCTCCCCCTCCCTCGCCCGCCAGGCTGGGCAACCCCACAGATCTCTCTCAGGTGAGCTAAGTGCCTCCTCCATCTGGCCTGCCTCCCAGGCACCACAAGCCTCACAGAGGGCCCCAAGCTTCTTGTCAAGGCCTCTGGTAGGTGGCTCTTTTGTAGCAGAGCTCATTTATTCCCCTTTGGTGCATTGCACACTGAACAGAGGACAGTAAGAGATTCACAAATGAGAACTGAAAAACAGAAAGGGAAAGAATGTAAAGATGGGGGAATAAAAAGGAAAGAAAGAGAGGAGAAAAGAGAGGCGAAAGAAGGAAGAGAGGATGAAGGGAGGGAGTTGGAGAGAAGGAAAAAGGCAAACGCTGTCCTATGACAAAAATTAGAATTCTCTTAGCAGGAGGCAGGGCCTCTGTGCGGTGACCTTGTGGAATTTTCTGTGCTCCTGTACATTTCCAGAGCTGACCTGAGCAGCCTCCCTTCTCTCCTGTTTCCCAGCCTCCCCTCTCCCTCTCCTGTGCTGCATGGCCCTTATGAATCTGCTCTGTGTCCTGTGGGCTATAGAGGTCAATGCCGGCAGAGTCGAGTCTCAGGTGACTGCAGCACACTGGCAGAGTGCAGCCATAGGCATGGGGCTAAAAATAGAGTGGCAGTCTGTCCCGTGCAGCCATGACTGTCTGTCACAGCCAGGGCACGCATCAGCTTGTTGGCCTTGTGTAGGACTTGCAGACCTGCGTGGACCTGGAACACTATTTGTGACACAGTCATTGAGACACCACAGTGCCCTCGGCCATAGCTTCCCTGCAGCTGCCCACATGATGACCAACACAGAAGCATGTGCCCACCTCAAAGACAGACCCGGTTACCCCGAGTTCCACACTGCAGTGTGGTGTCTGCCTCGTGAAGCTTTACAGATATGCACGTTGAGTCACAAACCCAGGGACTTTAAGTAAGCTGGTGGCAACATCTGACAGGTGGGCTAGAGAAGAGGGGAGGTGTGTGCTGCCTGCTTCCCATGGTGTCTGAGGACACCCCTAGCCTTTGAGCCGGGGAGGCTAGGGGTTTGCACATTTCCCAAAGGATTTTACATGACAGTTGAAACAGTTCTCGGTCTAACGCAGCTTGGCAATGAATGGCTCCAAAGAAAGCTAAACAGGCCAAGATAATGTAGCTTGAGATCTGCAGTGTCCCAGCTGTCCACAGTCAGCCAAGTTCTAGGTGGTCAGTGTTGGAGAATCTTTACATGGTGAAATAGGTGCTTGGCACTAAATAAAAGAGTGGGAGTGCTCCTAGGGGCCCTGTGTGACCCAGGACCCAGAAAAGTGATCCGTCCCTGGCCAAAGCTGCTGTGGTCCATGAAGAACCACGTAGCACCACGTTTAGGAGGCAGAGGAGAGACCTCCTACTGGCCTGCCGTGCGGCTGACTTTGAAGGCTCTGGTCTGCTGGTCCTGGCATCAGTGCTGAAGCACCTCCTCTTCCAGCCCCTCCTCGGAGACCCCCACAGCACTCAGTGTGGAGACAAAGCACAAAGGAAGATATTCCGGAGAGACAGCTGTGTGCTGGCGGCCCCAAGAAGCTGTTCTCGGCCTCCTGTCTTCAACACACCAATTAAACAGATACGTAAAAGTGAAATTCAGAGACAGGAGATATAGGCAGAATAGCCATGTAGGAAAGAGGTGCAGTGATCCCCACAAAGTTCACCTTTGGAACCCTGACGTTGGTTTCAGGTTTGAGCAGAGGGCGAGAGGTGTGCAGAGCTAGACAGCCCCAGTCAGGGGTGGTCCCGCCCTCACTCGCCCATCACTGTCCTGGCTGCCAAGGGTTTTTGTGAACACTAAGGGACAGAGAGAAGCTCCGCACCTGTCACTCAATAGCCGGAAGACTTCTCCTCATCTCTGAAGGATCTCCGTTCAGGCCAGGTCAACCAGGATTTGTGGCTTCAATGGAAAAAAATAATTCAGACTGGTTGGCTTATGAAGCACAGCTTGAGATTTTTTTTAATCTTCTGAGATTATAATATGATCACATAATTTTCCTCCCTTCCCAATCCCCCCCACACACTGCCCATCCTCTTTCAAACCCATGGCCTCTTTTTGTTTAATTGTCATTATATGTATATGCATACATACATACATGTTTCAATACATAGATGCAATCTTCCAGTTACACATGTTACTTGTATATACGTGGTTTTGGAGCTGACTCTTCGGTATTAGATGACCGGTTGGTGTTTTCTTCCCTGGGGAACATGCGTCCTGCTCTCAGCATCCCTCAGCTGCCTGTAGATCTTTGTGTATTGCTGAGGCTCCTGGCCTTCCCCCACCCTCTTGAGCACGCCTGTTACCTACTGTGTTCTGCTCCTATTTATCCACACTGCTGAGAATTTACAGGTGTGGCTTCTGGCATCGCTAGACACAATCTCATGTCAAATTTCCTGGTCCTCAGGCCTCTGCAACAATCGCTGAGCATGGCTTCTGAGAGCTATCTTTTGGGACTGGGCAGAGGGGAGGGGCCCAGAACTCTGAATTTTGGTAGGTTGTTGTTTTCTATTGTGGGCTTGAGCTGTCACAGAGAGACATGTCCCTGCTAAAGGATGATGGCTGCACCTATCTATGGGTACAGAAACGAATATATGAACGTAGTTAGGAATTGGGCTGGTTCAGTAGGTTTAATAAAGTAGCATTGCTTCCAGGGTCCATGACCTCACTAGCCCTGGGTTGCTGGTTAGGTTTCCAGTACCAGGCACAATTTCCTTCCTGTTGAACAAATCTGAAGTCCACTTAGAGAGATGTTGGTTCCTGCCAAGGTATGCACCCACTGCTGCCCCGGAGTGCCCTGCTGTGCTGGTGGTTGCCGTGGGTCACGGACAGCCCAGCTGGGCAGGACTGCGGCTGCTTCCCTCCTGGTAAAAGGAAGAGCTGAGGGATTTCTTTAAGGTGTTTCAACACAGACTTTCAGTGGGAGGATTAGGAGAAAAAGACACACTCAGAATAAAAAGTAAAACATGCCCAAGAAAGGGCACGTGCTCCTTGGGGGATGAAATCCGTGGCGGTGCACGCTATTTGGATGGCTCTCAAGCTGCATTTCAAAAGATGCTAAGAATGTTTCCTTCTTTTTTCTCTCTTTTGATAACCAAGATTTTAGAGCAGTTCCAGGGAGGCTATGGAGGGAACTGTAGCGAAATTGGGAGTCAATGAGTTGTACACAGGATTAAAGACATCCTTTCTATGTGCGTGGGATTTCTGGTGAGACTCCCAGAAAGTTGCAGACAGAGGGGGCAAGGACCACAGCAGTTGGTATCCATGCCTTCTCCCAGCACAAAATTCCCCAGAGAAATTCAAATTTCTCGGGGACCATTATTTCAACAGTCAACAGCCAGGGTGTGCTTCTTCATTCCTGCTGGGACTGTTACCCTGTGGGAGGCAGCATCTCATGGTGGAGTAAGCTGTGATGTCCAAATGTTCAGAGTTGGGTCTGTCTCCATCACTCATCGGCAAGGTGTGATAGGCCAAGATGTCAACCCCTGTGCCTCACATGGGACAGGTAAGCAACAGGAGCACTTGTCCTTGGGATCATTCTCAAGATCACAAGTATTAACAATGGACAAACACTTAGAACAACACAAGTGTGTACTACCTGGTGGTGTGCAAACAGCCATTGCTCCAAGCACAGAGAGAAGAGTGCAGCATGCAGACTTTGGCTGTGCTGAGTTTCCAGACGGCGGAGCAGGCGGTTAGAATCCACTACTGCTCAAAGGCACAG
>JAQQSO010007499.1:0-10575 GCA_028658305.1 Pachyuromys duprasi | reverse complement strand
TTGGTGGACTTGGTGGGGGCGGGGAAGAAGGAGTTGAGGGAGGGAGTGGGAGGGTAGGAGGGAATGGGGGAGGGGGCTATGCCTGGGATTCAAAGTACCTAACCTGTGATTGAGATAAAAATAAATAAATTAAAAAAAAAACAAAACAAATAACTATACAATGTGAAAATAGACAGAGATTGGTTGCTGCACTAACAGTATAAGGAATGCCAGAGAGGATCATTGTTCTCAGCAGCTAGAAGGTGAAACAAATGTCCTCTCAGCCCTCAGAGAGTAACAACCCTGATTACACCCTGCGTTTCTACTGCTCATATCCAGAACTGTGATACATTCTTATGCTTTTAAGCCATCCAGTCCACAATCGTGGTTCCTTGCCTCTCTGTGATGCTCTAATTCTGCTCCAGGAACACTGTAGTTTCGATCCTTCTGAAACAAGCACTGAACTAGAAGTTCTCGGCAGGAAGGTCCAGGCAATGTTCACTTCTAGGCATCTTCCCTAAAGAACAGTTGGCTGGAGCTTTTGGAATGAGGTCCATGCAACAGGAGACAGGAATTCCAGTCTCACCAGAGCTCTTTTAATGAGATTGCCGATATCAGACAGCAGCAGAAACTCGGAGTTCCGAAGCCAAGGTAAGTGACAATACAACAGGAAAGGGTTTACTTTGGGCAGACAGAATGGCTGCTTCAGCAACAGCTGGCCCCTTGGTCCTTCAGAAGAGCTCTGTGGTGGGGAGAGCGGTATGAACAGCAGCAGCGGAGGTTGCAGCCAGGAGAGCTCTAGTGGTGACCTTGGCAGTTCTGCTGGTTCTGTAGCAACTACTTGGTAGAAAGTCAAGTCCGGGGGACCAGCAACGAATTCTTTAAGGAGAAAGGGAGCTCTTCTTTCCCCCAGAGTTACAACTTAGAATAAACAGCCAGTAGACAGTGCTCGACTATTTATTTCATCTGAAACGGGGGCTTATAAGCCTTGGGCAGTGGAAAGGGGCTTTGAGGGTAAACACATTTGCTTGACTGGGCTAGGACATTGCCAATGCTCTATTTACATGGGGAAAGATAACAGGTGTCAGCTTACATGCCTGCAACCACCTGGGGGCTGTGTCACATACTCCTGAGGCCAAAAACAGGGAGAGAGCTTTGTTCCAAGCCTTCTGTTCT
Organism: Pachyuromys duprasi; assembly: GCA_028658305.1. Taxonomy (NCBI): domain Eukaryota; kingdom Metazoa; phylum Chordata; class Mammalia; order Rodentia; family Muridae; genus Pachyuromys; species Pachyuromys duprasi. Next base: position 9,420 of record JAQQSO010007499.1, on the reverse strand, counting down.
CAGGATGAGATTTAAGTCTCAAATTTAAGATTTTCAGAATTTAAACATGCTCTATCTCCGTCTCATGCCAATTCCCCTGGAGGCATGCTTCAAGAGCCCTAAAATTCCTCCTTTCTATTTTACAGGGGAGAGTTACCATCACAGTCATTGCCTCGTATGTTGGGAACAATTTGGTGTTGAACCAGAGCCCGACTGGCAGTGACCTTAGCAGTATTGCTCATCTGCTGTTTTAGAAATTGGATGAGGCAGGGGCCAGGAGGAGCAGGACTTCAATGGCATTGTGAGATGTTGGGGTGGATGGTTAAGGGAAGGAGGTAGCTGCATATTGTATGTATTACAACCAGGAAAGGGTGGCTCTAAACTCTTTCTGAGTTTGAGCCTCCTGTTGATTAATATTAATGTTAGTAAAGACCGATTTGGAGGCAGAGACAAACTGGTAAAAGACATGTAGGTCAGCTACAGAGTATTTGGCATAGCCATTTGGAGAAGAGCTTACCCATAACTCCCTTTGGCAATATTCATCCCAGAGATCGTTGATGTAAAGCTGAAAATGAGTGTTAAGGTTGGTGAGCATGGTGCCACCATGACTAGTGGATTCCACTCTGCATGTTCAATATCTGCAACCTCCATATATGGAGGCTTCCTAGAGGCAGTAACCTATGTTTTGTTAAGGAAAGCAGAGTAAAGGGCTGTGGAGATGGAATTGGGGTGTAGGGGGATCTCAATCTTGGTCCAACATCCTTCAAGTGGGCAGTCTCAAGTTTCTATGATTTTGTTGTGTCTGTTGTAGGTCTCCCTAGCAAAGAGTCTCTAGTGGTAGGTGTTAGGAGGGCTAAGGAGACACTGCACAGTAGCAGGGTTACAATGAAGAATTAGGAAAACAGCCATAAGAATAGAGGAAAGGGCAGAGGGCATATGACCTGGGGTGTAGCCACCAAGTCGTGGATATTCTTCCAGGAAATTTTGTTGTTCCTGTTAGTATTCTGCAACAACCTTGCTTCTGGTTACCTAGCAACAATGACATCATGTATTGCCCAGCCAGGTGGCCACACCTGGGGGCGTGGTTAATAATTACCTGACCTATAAAAGGACCACCAGACACGTGTTCACTCTCTTATTCCTCTCTCTCTTACTCTCCTCACCCTCTTATTCCTCTTACCCTCTTACCCTCTCTATGGGGCGCCCCTACCCCTCCTCCCCTTTCCTCCTCTCCCTTCCCCATCTTGGCCCACGCCTGTTTCCCCTTCTCCCCTAATAAACCCCTTTCATAGTAACCTGTTGTAAGCCTCATCTTATTTTTTATTTCTAATAGTTCCCTTGGGGGTGTTGTCTGCTCTGCCTTCTCTATTTCTGATTCATCAGAGCCGGGAGGGCCACCTTCCTGGACAGTGGGGTAGAGTCAGATATTTCTGGCAGGGACCCAAATAGGAATAAGCTGGTCCTGTGGAAAAACACAAGCAAAACCCTTCTGGTTGTAATGAGGGGGTCTGGTCCCTTCCAAATTCTGTCTAAGGGATCTTTTCATCATACTAGGATAGGAGGGGCTACTCCTGGTGTATGCCAATGGGGGGAGATAAAAGGGTGTTTGGCTCTCTGGTAAATGTTAAATACATTTAGAGTAGTCAGGGCCATCATTAATCCTATGTTAGGGAGGTAGGCATTTGTCTTTTGTTTTAAAAATTGGGCTTTTAGGGTTTGATGTGTTTGTTCTATTATACCCTGGCCCTGAGGGTTATGGGGAATCCCTGTGTGTTTCATTGTCATGCATGCAATTCAATTGGCCTGCCCTCAGGAGCCTTTAGGGTCTTGACAATGTCCTGTGCCACCACCTGCACCAGGTGTGAGGGATATAACCTGCCTGCCATCCTTCTCTCTCTTTCCCTTTGTGTGTGTGTGTGTATGTGTGTGTGTGTCTGTCTGTCTGTCTGTCTGTCTCTCCCTCTCTGTCTCTCAGTGACTCTCTCTCTGGTTTTTCCTCATCTTTCCTCTCATTCTCTCTGTCTCCCTGAGGGTGTCCCCTCCTCCTTCCCCTTTTCCCTTCCCCACTTCTACAATAAATCTTATACATGTTGAGTGGCACCATATCTTTATATAGTACAACACTGTGTGATGAGCAATTTCCCATTGTGAGCAGAAAGTTTTGAATCAAGAGCTAGTAAAGGCAAGGCCATTGTCAGTTTTTATCTGCTGAGAAATGTCCATGATAGCAAAGGTGGAGAGCATATACTGAATTAACCTTTTTTATTTTTCTCTTGTTAAGGCTGTAGTCCAGATGAAATTCCAATGGGTATCTGTAGTAACAAGGACATATTTTTGTCTGCTGAACTGAGGAATGTGAGTGACATCAATTGCCAGAGGACATTGGATTTGAGATCTAGGGGATTAGTGCCCATAGTTTGTAAAGCTGGGTCGGTAATAAGGGAAGCACAGGAAAAGTATGTTTTTATTATTCTTTGGAGCTGATCAAGAAGGATGTGAGGGAAGCAGGCATTAAGCCCCTTTATATTAGTGTGTGTGTGTGTGTGTGTGTGTGTGTGTGAATGGAATTGGTCTGCTTGCTCGATGGAGGCTATGAATGTCCCTATAGAAGCAGTTTGGTCAGCATGGGCATTTCCCTCAGATGTTGGACCTGGCAGGGGACTGTGATATCTGACATACTGGATATAAACAGGAGAGGCTCGTTTCTGTAAAGGGGCAGGAACCTGTATGAGTAGAGGGGAAAGTAGACTAGCATCTAATTTGATAAAAGATCTTGATAACCAGGGGAGCAAATTAACAACAAATACACTATCTAAAAAGAGATTAAGGGCCTTACTGACTTCTTTAGGGCTAAATAGATAACATATAATTATTTATATTGCGGGGAGTGATGGGGTAACTCTTTGAATTATAAATGGGGAGGGTCATCTCCAAGAGAGTAGTAATTATTGCTGCCACTCCCTGCTGTCCTCCATCAGTAAATACTGAGGAGATCCCAGTGATGGGAGTGGAGTAGCCATGGCAGCAGGGAAAGGGCAGAAGCCCATTTTTTCAATAGGGTAGTGATTAGCAGTTTGTTCTAGGAATCCTATTAAGCTAATAGGAAGTGATTTATAAGTTGCATTAAATATCTGAGAGGGAAAGGGGTGACAAGAATATCAAGCTCTATTCCTAAAGTTGGTAGGGTTCTATCCCTGCCATTTTTTAATCACAATGGTGATTGCACCCACTTTCATTAGAATTAGAGTGGCACTGCTCACTGGGTGTGGAGCCATTCCTGTACTTCCTAGGGCTAATAGAGCTCCTATAAATAATAGGGGGCAATTAAAGATAAGGAGCTGTCTGGGCATTGTTGGCTCATATCTAGCAAGTACTATGTCTTTTAGGACATTATTGACAGAATTTCGAGCTTAGACTGCCTCAGGGGAGAGTGTTCATGAGGAGTAAGGGTTTTTATTTCCTTTTAAAAGACCAAAGAAGGGCTGAAGGGTGCTTGTGGGAAGGCGGAGCCAAGGTAGAAGCCAGTTAATTTTACCTAAAAAGCTTCAGAGGGATGTGAGAGTTAGGTTTTGAGGGAAGGCAAGGGTGCATTTAAGAGGACATGTGAGGTGAGGGAAATTTCTGTTCCTAAAAATACACTGGGTGGAATAAGCTGTATTTTGTGAGGGGCTACTTTAAATCATGGAGAAGATAGGGAAGGTGTTAGTTGCTCTTTAAGTAGGGAAAGGGGAAGTGAAAGAATCTTCTTATATCAGGATGTCATGCATGTAATGATATATAATGAGTTTTTTTTTCCCTAAGTAAGGCTTTAATGCAGTGGCCATAGACTCCTGGCAAAGGATTGGGCTATTAGACGTACCCTGAGACAGAACAACCCATTCATATCATGAGGCTAGCTCAGCATTATTAATGGGGGCACTAAAAATGCATTCACAGTGTTGAGGGTGGAGAGGGATAGAAAAAAAGCAGCCTTTAATAGCTATTCCTAATAAAAGGACATTGTCAGGGATGGCTGGGACATGACATAGCACCCTTTGGGGGGAACTCCAGAATCACATGGTTTTATTAATTGCCCTTCAGTCCTGTACCAGTCTCCATCCTCCTGAGTTCTCTTTTATGCAAACTCAGGGGTGTTTCATGGACTATGGGAGGGTGAATATGTTCTAGTAGACGTTGTTCTTCTACCAACTGTGTGAAGGCTTCAAATTTCTCCCTTGATAGCAGTCATTGTTCAACCCAGACAGGTCCATCTGAGAGCCTGTCGAGGCAGGGAGTATTAAATTTAACAGTGACCCTTAGGGGGGAGGGCTGATTTTTTTTTTATACAGTATTCTGCCTTCACGTGTGCTTGCAGATCAGAAGAGGGCACCAGATCTCATTATAGATGGTTGTGAACCACCATGTGGTTGTTGGGAATTGAACTCAGCACCTTTGGAAGAGCAGCCAATGTTCTTAACCTCTGAGCCATCTCTCCAGCCCGGGGAGGCTGATTTTGAGGGGAGTTTTTAGGGTCTTCTTGGGTATAACTTTCTTTATAGGTATTATTATCTATTTTGAATAGTTTCTTTCAGATTGGGTGGTAAGCACTACCCCTAGGGCTTGTAAAATATTTCTCATGTAGATTGATAGCTACATGAGCCACTAGGGGTCATATTTTACCAGCAGCTACATCAGTCTTCCCAGTTATAGGCCTACTCAGTGATAAATGCATGGGAAGAGCCCCCTCTACCCCAGGCCCAGAAGTTGGGGCCAAGGAACTAGCTGTCAGTCTTGTAGGATCTCTTGTCTCAAAATTGCCTTGTCTCCTCCAGTATCAATAAGGCATTTAAACGGGTTGTTATCTATTTTAATGATTATTTTTGAATTGGAACCCTCTGAGATGCTGGATACCTATAAGGCTTCTATGGAATTATTTTTCCCTCTTTTTTTTTGGTTGTTGTTTTTGTCTTTTGAGACAGGGTTCCTCTGTGAGGTCTTGACTGTCCTGGACTCATTTGTAGACCAGGCAGAGAGAACTCACAGAGACCCACCTGCCTCTGCTCCTGTTATCTTCATATTTATATGGTCTGTGGTTTTGCTTCAAGGAAGACCAAGAAAATAAGACTGAATACAAACTTAACTGGTTCTGCTGTCAACTGTGTTTAACTGTTGTAACCAGTGCTTTGATGAACGTGGGAGTATGGCCCTCTCTGTAATACTGATATCAATTTGTCATTATATGTTTATAAATAAATCTGAAATCTCATAAAGTAGTTTTATTCCCGTGTTCTGGAACTATCATACCCTTTCAGCAGTGTATATTCCAATATCTTTGCCAGATACTATATATATTTGCCAGCATATTTTATCCTTCATATTTTTAGTAATAGCCATTCTGATACATGTCAGATAATATCACATTGTGTATTTTTTCTTGCATTTCTATGATGACTTGAAATGCTGGGCATATCTTTGTGTTTTTGTTGTCTAGTTGTATATCTAGCTGTATATCTTCTTTTAGAAATGCTCTGAAGATTCAAAGCTAAAACTAGTTTTTTTTCTTTTTTGTTGTTTAGTTATTTCTTTAGTTATTTTAAATATTAGTCTATTATGTGACACATACTGTTGAAATACTTTCTCCAAATTCATGGGTTATCTTTTTGCTATTCTGAGTGTTTCTTTGCTTAAGCAATAACTTTCAGTTTTTTGGAATTCATTCATCTGTTCTGTTCTGTGTTGTCTTTGTACTGGGAACTCTATCCAAGAAAAAGTTCCCAGACCAATATGGTATAGGTTTTTTTTCCCATTTCTCTTTTAGAAGTTTTACAGTTTCATTTTTTTAAGAGTCCACCCCCATTTTTTTATTTTTATTTTATACAAGGTGTGATGTAAGGATCTGGCTTCATTCGCTCTGCTGCATGTGGGTATACAGTTTTCATGACATCATTCAACAAACAACTTGTTGCTTTCGCATTGTGTTCTTGGTACTTTGTGCTCTTTCAATAATCAGAGAATAGTTCATTATATGCTCAGAGCACAGTATTCTTTAAAGTCATAGCTGTATTTGTTTCAAGCACACATTATAATAATATGATAACTTCTTGATTACATGATCTTCAAAAGACACAAATCATGAAAGAAATCAATTTCATCTTTTCATGTCTGCTTTAAGAAAAAATAATGTGCACTCCTTGTGCATAAAAATAACCTTATATACAACCTTTTATTTATGTAGGAAGATACCTACTTTGGAGTATATGGATTGTAATAAGATTTTCTAGTCAGTTTTTAACATGAGCTTATAAGTAGATTGAATGACTGAACTGTTCAAAACGAACATCAAGTTTCTGAAACCATACAAAACATCCTGAAAGGAATAATTCCAAATATAATGGTTTATGTTATAACAACATTTTACAACCAAAGTATTTTTGTTCAAAATAATTTAATGCTTTATATGTGAGCTCTAATACAAAAGAAATTGTTTGAAAGCAATTTGTTAATATTGTGTCATCTGAAATAAATCATGTAGTTCTGGTATTATGGATATGAATGGCAAACAAGCACTTGTCAGGAGAGAAAGTGCAACCCAGTCATTTTCACTTCCAATTATAGCAAACAATTCCATATAAAAGTGCTACATGGAATTCAGAAGCTGTCTTCTGCTGACAGTTTCCTTCCTTTGTTCTTTTTTCTTTTCTCAGAAAATGAAATTTCTCCAAGGATCTAGGCATCTAAAAGTCTTTCATGGATAGCATATGGATTTTTCCTGATCCTTAGCATAGTGTGCTGTTATTTGTGATCATCAAATTTCTGCTTCAGTCTCTCTTATACAATCAAGAAGAACAGCAAGCATTAAAACAGGGTGTTATATTTACAATAACAACCTCATCACAAGCTGGAAATATTGAAATTACTACAGAAATTGTATTGCTGGTGACACTTTGATAGACATAAAAATAATGCAAAAATAGGTCCTATAGTCTTATTAATATCCCTTCACCATAAGCGAAAAAACATTCTAGATGAAAGTCACAGGAGATGATTACATGCTGTCCTTTTAAGCCAAGCATAGTGATTTCATACTCTAGCTCTTCATCATTACTTATCATTTAGCTTGCAGACAAATGAACTAATGTACTAGACACAATGACCAAGGATTTTACTAAAAATCATCACATTGTACTCCGTATATATAGAGATTACTGACACTAGAGGTAGTGTGTAGGCATCATTTAACCAGTCTAGATGAATATGTGTGGGTGTATACATTAAGACAATATTTTTATCTAACAATAAATCTATATTTTGCTTAATTCCTATTTTATTTACCATTGGTTTTTAATAAAACTGAGTAACTAAGCTAGCTCTACAATAGCACTGCAATCTTCTATAATGGTAAATGGATTGTAACAATCTTTTAAATAGTGTAATCTATTAATCTGTAATAGTGTAATCTTTTAAATAGTGTATATATAGATAATATACATTATCTATAATGTATATTAATCTAATACATAATTATTATCTATTAATTAAAAACATTGGACTATTGGCTTATGTGGATGAACTATAGCTCTCAATCACTGTCTTGAATGTATGCGAGAACTTCACAGTCTAAGTTACTGTACAGAGTTAGAGTATAGTAACACTGCCACACCTTTAATTAGGCGAAAATCATGAAATATGCTTTATGTTTCTTTTTCTTGTAATGAAAACAGTATATTAAAATAGCTAATGTATATAATTGTAATCATAATTTTAAATTCATATTATTAGCATCATATTAATAGATAAAATTAAACTAAGCATTCTAGCCAATTGAAATATAAAATTATGCTGGGCTTTGGAGCTTATTTGGTACCAATGATGCTTATTATGTTAAATAACATGAATTCAACTATGTACTTGAGAATGTCAGTAGATTTCCCACCAAAATCTTGAAAAGTATAAAACTATTCATTCATAGCACCTAAGAGAAATGAAACATATTTCATTATCTTTTCTTCCTTTATCTAGCCTCATCATCTCTTTGAGAAGCAGCTCTTGAGATGTTATTTAATAAGGAGAACAGTATATCATTTCTAAAAATCACCATCCTGATGCTTTAAAATATAGTCCTGAGGATTAGAGAGAATTTACTCAGGGGGACTTATATTGTGATTAATGCATAGTACTGTTACAGATCATACCAAAGGTTTTACTCAGAAAGCCTGTTTAATTCCTTTAATACTGCATTGTTAAAGCTAAGAGTATGATGTTACCAAAGAGATTACACTATTTAAAAGATTGTTACAACCCATTTACCATTATAGAAGATTGCAGTGCTATTGTAGAGCTAGCTTAGTTACTCAGTTTTATTAAAAACCAATGGTAAATAAAATAGGAATTAAGCAAAATATAGATTTATTGTTGATAAAAATATTGTCTTAATGTATACACCCACACATATTCATCTAGACTGGTTTAATGATGCCTACACACTACCTCTAGTGTCAGTAACTCATAACTTGAGAACTTTCATCCTAGCATGGAGACAAAAATGTTACATAAAAAAAATTAATTAAAGGTGCTCATAATCCAAAATCTGTTTGGCAAATGAAATGGAATGTGAGTGCTCTAATAATTCAGCATGAAGAAAAGTATACTCCTTTGAAAAGTTTTTTAAATTTAGTGTACTACCGGTTAAAATAGTAAATTGTTAAAAAAAAATACACGTAGCCTAAATGAGTGAGTTATAAAAATAACTTAGCATGTAATACCTGAAAGCTATTGTTGTGAGACTTTCAAATAATACAGTTCACTACTGTAGAAGCAATCCAAGTAACCAATCTTTTTTTTATAATTTATTTATTTTTATATCAATCACAGGTTAGGTACTTTGCATCCCAGGCTTAGCCTCCTCCCTCATTCCCTCCCACCCTCCCACTCCCTCCCTCATCTCCCTCCTCCCACCCCCTCCAAGTCCACCAACAGGGGAGGACCTCCTCCCCTTCCATCCAACTCCAGCTCATCCTGTCTCCTCAGGGCTGGCTGCAATGTCCTCCCCTGGGATCTAGCCAGTCTGTCACTCCCCGGCGGCTTGTATGGGGAAGGGTCAAAGAGTCAGCTATCAAGTTCATGACTGAAACAGTCCCTGATTCCCTCACTAGGGTCTTCAGACCGACAACAAGCTATCATGGGACCTATATGAGCGGGGGTTCCAGGCCACATCCACACATGGTCCTTGATTGTAGAAACTGTCTCATACAAGACCCCTGTGCCTGCTCATTTTGGTCTTTGTGGAGCTCTTGTTCTCCCCAAGTCTCACCAACCTCCCCCAGATCTATCATTACTTCTCGCCCTCTGCCAAAGTCTTGATCGCGAGTCTTAATATCTGCTCTGATACATCGCTACATTGACCCCCCCCCCAAAAGGTCCTCCTTGGCATGCTCCTGTCCTGTTGCTTGTTTTCTCCTCCAC
>JAQQSO010007498.1:0-10576 GCA_028658305.1 Pachyuromys duprasi | reverse complement strand
CACAGGTTAGGTACTTTGAATCCCAGGCGTAGCCCCCTCCCCCATTCCCTCCTACCCTCCCACTCCCTCCCTCATCTCCTTCTTCCCCGCCCCCTCCAAGTCCACCAACAGGGGAGGACCTCCTTCCCTTCCATCCAATCCCAGCTTATCGTGTCTCCTCAGGGCTGGCTGCAAAGTCCTCCCCTGGGATCTAGCCAGTTTTCATACCAAAAGATATAAGGAACATTGAACCCATAAATTTTTACTGGGCTCTACAAAATTTTTCATCATTTTTTTCAGGAACACCAGTTTCAGGTAGAAGGGGGAAGTGTGCATGTTGATTGCTGTGCAGGCGGCTGGTGAGACTCTCAAGGAGGTTTGTGTTGGAGGCTGAAGCACTGTGGGAGGATAACTGCTATACTGCTGACAGTAATAAACTGCCAGGTCTTCAGCCTGCACACTGCTGATGCTGAGAGTGAAATCTGTCCCAGAGCAACTGCTTGTAAAGCAATCAAGGCCTCAAGTGTGCCAAGTGATGCACAGTGGATCAGCAGCTTAGTGGACTGCCCAGGTTTCTGCTGATACCAGGCTAAGTACTTTTTATGGTTTCTGGTGTTTAAAAGACCTGACTGGACCTGCAGCTGATGGTTATTCTTTCTCCTGCTGACATAGCCAGGGAGGATGGATACTGGGTCATCAAGATGTTCCCACTGGTATCTGCAATAATAGTAGACAATGAACATGCATATATGCACAAACACAGATTATGATTTGACTGTTGAAAAGTGTTAATCCCAGCATTCAAGAGGCAGAGGAAGGCAGTTGTCTGTGAGTTCAAGGCCACTTTGGTCTAGAAAATGAGTCCTAGAGAGTGAGGGCTTTTACACAGAGAAATCCTGATTTGAAAACCAAGAGAGAAAGACAAGAAGACACATCCACAAACAGAGAGAGTGAGATTTAAAGAAATTTATCATTTAAATGTTCTTATCATATTGTCAGGAAATAATTTTGTAGGAAATGCTGCATGCTGGTACCCAGTGTCAATTTCTGTCATACAAAGATCTGACTCTAATATGATAATAACACATTTAAACTTCTCACTAGAAGCCCAGACCTGTAGCAACATGAGGACTGGTGTGTGTTACTCCATCTTGCTCCCCCTTGCTTGTCTACTGTTGCTCAGTTCACACAGAATAGGTCTGGTTTATAAATTCTAAAGCAGCAGTACAGTGCTGGAGAAGCCCATGCAAAGCAGTCAGCAAATAGAAAAGCACATGGCTGGGCAGAGCGTGTGTGTGTGTGTGTGTGTGTGTGTGTGTGTGTGTGTGTGTGTGTGTGTGTGTGTGTGTATGTTAGTGGGTGGAGACAATCAACAGCTAAAAACTATCACAGAGAGCATGAGTATCATGAAAGTAAGCAGTTTACAGCTCTCAAACATAAATGTAGTAGGTGCTCTAAAAGCAGCTTTAAGAAGTATTTAAAGTAGTTGACTTTTGCAGAAACTTTAGGAGAGTTATCTTAGAGACAGTCCTAGGAAATTATGAGTTCAAGAAATCACAACAACAAAAGAAACAATAGAAAAATATCCAATAAAAGAAAGTAAAGGTTTAAACAAAGAAACAGGAAATGCAGAAAAGAAGAAATTGGGGCTAAATTTGTTCATTTTCTGTCATCCACAAAGTTACTCATACTGAGACTAATTAACAATGTCTCAGACATGTGGGCTTCTGCTTCCAGGCTACACATGGGGCACAGATAAAAAGAGAAGCCCAGAAATTCTTCTGTGAAATTCTAAGAGATAATTTAATCCTGTCACCAGTGAAGCTTTAATCTTACAGCAGAGGTAAACCTAGCAGAAACTAACAAGTATTTTCCCAACAACTTTGTGAAATTAAAAGAGAGCTCAAAACTGAGAGAATAGAAAGGGGATGAAACAAACAAGGTTTCTTCAGGAAATCATCCCTGAAGACGAACACTGCCTAGACTGTTTAATTCCAGAAATTCATATTCTAGGGTAATTTAGAAATTAGCAGTATTTAAACTGGGTTATGATGGTCTTACGTACATAGTAAATAGATTTAAATGAAAATCTCTCCAGGAGGGGTCACAGTCTTTTTAAATAAATCAATAATTTTATAAAGACTAATAGACCACAGCATCAGAAAATATTACTATCCAAAAGGAAAAAAATGTTTGAGAATGACCACTGGAACCCCATCTAACTTAGAACTGTGCTGGACCTGGTATGCTGCCACAGTCTCTGTGAGTTCATGTGTGCATTGGTTCTTGAGGCCATCTGGCTCTCCAAATCTGTCTGTCTTGACATTGACAGAGGTCCCTGAGCCCTCTGGGGAGCAGATTAATGAAGACACTCAATTTACGACTGAATTTTCAAAAGTCTCTCACTCACTCTACTTTGTCTACTTGTAAGTCTCTATATTAGTTCCCATTTACTGCAGAAAGGAGATTCTCTGGTGATTGATGATTGAGAATCTGATCTATAGGTATAAAAGAATGTCATTAGGAGTCATTTCATTGCTGTGTTCCATGAGCAAACCTGTATTATCTTGGTTTCTCCTAGGTCCATGGCCTATCTAATTTCAGGTTTGGGGACACAAGAACAGTTTGTGGCATGGGTTCCATCTCCTCCAGTGGGTCTTAAATCTAGTTAGAAAAAAATTGGTTAGTCCCCAAATCATTCTAAACCGCAGGGGTTGTAAGTGGGTTAGTGGTTATTTTCTCCTCTGATAGAATAGAGAGCATCTCTCACTACAATGAGCAGTAGGCAGAAGGGGTTAAGGCTCTAGTTAGGCACCAGTACAATTCCTCCATGTTCAATAAGATTATGTGGAAGGCAAGAAAGAGAACAAAGGAAGATTTAGATAGTGCTAAGGGCCATTTGAGGAGTCATACAGAAACCTACTTCAACAGACAATTCTTACATATACATGTATGAAAAAATCTAAATGGAATAACCAAATAACAACAGAGACAAAACTTCACCTAGACATCTTTCTCTACCAAGTGAAACCTCCAGTGCCAGGAATGGGTTACATGTAAATGAGTTGTTGGCCAGAGGGTCCCCATGGGAACTCCAAAGCAACTCTGGCCATTGGTTGCCATTCGTAAATAGATGGTCAGCTCCTTTTGCTAAAAAGACTTGCTTCTTGTTATTACAGGCTGATGGGGAGCCATGGCCTTTGAGTGTGTGTGTGTGCACACACACATACATGTAATCTTCATCTTTTGGCACTGTCATAAGATGGTACAGTTGTGTGTACCCTGCATTCTCCAAAGATCTCAGACTTTCACCTTGGATTTCTGCTGACTGCTTCACACAACAGGGATTCTATGTCAATTGATCTTCCATCAAAAAATGAATGGTAGTTATATCTTTCTCCTCACCCCATGGGCTTCCTAACTTTGTCTAGCTCTCCCACCAGCAGATTTCAATATTGTTGCCTGAGTCTCCCTTGCAAGTGTGGGAGAAAAATTCAGCTGCAACCTTGCTCTAACTCCTTTGGAATCCTCAGGTCTGCTTCTCAAACTGAGGCTTTATACTCTGTTCCTAGGGTTGCTGATGCTCTGGATTCCTGGCAAGGTTAGAGACAAGAAATGAGGTAGATGGGCACCTGTGGGGAGCTGTGGGACAGTGCTGCTGCCCAAGTGTGTTCAGTTCAAATGCAAATGTGTCTGTGGATTTAGACCTATATCTTGAAAGAGAGCTGAGAAGAAGGACCAGGCTCTGATGAAGATTGTCACACAGAAGGAGTGGGATAATATGAGCAAATCCTAGACCAGTGGTTCTCAGCCTTCCTAATGTGGGCATATGTGCCTATGGGAAGACATGCATAGAGAAAGAACAGAATTTATAAATTTTCCTAAAATTCCCCTAAGCATATTTCTGCCATTTCTGCAGTTTGTTTAGGGGAAATATAAATCTCAACATTGTTGATTTTACATTCACATTACCTATCTACTCTGATATACGTTGAAGCTGCGCAACACAATACAAAACCAAATATGAGACAAGGTGAAATCCCTTTATAAAAATAAGCAAGCACACCAATGTCATTAACATGTACACCCGTGTCATTAACATGCAGATTTTCTTTCATGTTTAAAAAGTTATAAAATCTACAATATAAAATGTTTTAACCTACTATTTTTATGATTTATGCACTAAAGTTTGTCTTCTACACCAAGCTTATAGACATCTATGCCTGATGTTGCACTGAACATTTTACTGGTGATGTCACACTTCTGAAATACAAGCAGGCACTGGCCAGAGATACTGATTCATACATTTCCAGACTGCACCCTAGGGAATTTGACAGCCTCTGTGGCAATGGGTTAAGAAAGATGCATATTTCATTCTCATAATAAACAGAATGGAGGCTGAGGTTGTCATCATTTATTATGGTATATAATAATCTCCTCATACAGTGCTTTAACCTAAAATGAAAACCTCCGTACTTAGAAGGTCTAACTGCCATCATGTTTTACTTGTCTTTGGAACATCATTGAAAATTTTCTGAACTTGTGTGAAAGAAAGAAAAATTGATAGTTAAAGATGAGTTTTTTGCCCCATAGGAAACCCAGTTTCATCCAGGCAAAGCCTTAATGTTGCCTTCAGCCACACCATCCTCAGTTTGACAATATGTAGCAGACGAATATACATTGTCCAATCTCTTCTAAATGAATAGATGTGAGTAAAGGTAAGGAAAGTTCCAGGATATCAAAATCATGTGTTCTTGTGAACATGGATAGTGCTTTTAGATGATCCTTTGTGGCTTAAAGATTCTTCTCATTTGTTGAAAGTGAGATAGAAACCAAAGAAAAACCATAATAATCATTTCATTTGAATAACTAATAAAAGAAATCATAAAAGCAATTATAAACAATGGTAAAACTATAAATACAAAGCAAGCGGTATATGCTTCTAAAGGATTGCACACTGGTACAAGCCCCAGGAGACATCAATGTGGAGGACGTTTAAGAAAGGTGGAATTACCATATAATTCACCCAATGCTGCACTAGGTATGTTCTTGAACAAATATAAACCAGCACAACATAGCTACATTCCCATACCCATACTTATTGCTGCACTATTTACAATAGTGTGAACTAAATAAATGAAGTGTCTATCAGCAATAGACTAGATAATAAAAGGAGGTGCATATGTGCAAAGACATTTACTCAACAATAATAAAAATGGAAATCACTTGATGAGACCTGATAGACTAGGATCAAACGGAATGGGAGGAGGAAATTCCCTATCAGTGGACTGCGGGAGGGGCATGGGGGAGAAGAGGGAGGGAGGATGGAACTGTGAGGGGACAAAGGAGCGGTCTACAGTTGAGATACACAGGGAAAAAAGTGTAATTAATAATTAGTTAATTAATTTATTTTAAAAAGCATGGGACTATCACATAATTGATTCACTCCTGCACTAGGTGTGTTCTTGAGCAAATATAAACCAGCAGAAAAAAAACTATGTATCCCCATACCCATATTTATTGTTGCACTATTTACAGTAATATGAACATTATCAATGAAACATTTATCAACAAATGAATAGAGAATAAAAAGAGGTGCATAAGTGCAATGACATTTACTTAGCTACATTAAAAATGGAAATCACATAATGTGTTAAGTTTTCTCAATGGTTCAATACATATATTTTTTTCAGTAAAAGCTAATTGTAGTTTTTTCTATTCTTTTTTCATTTTTAAATAAATTTATTTTTTTATTAATTACAGTTTATTCACTTTGTATCCCAGGTAAAACCCCCTACCTCATCCTCTCACAATCCACCCCCCTCCCTAGTCCTTTCTTATGCCCTTCCCAAGCCCACTGATAGCAGAGCTCCTCCCCGCCTTCCCTCTGACCTTAGCCTATCAAGTCTCATCAGGACTGGCTGCGTTGTCTTTCTCTGTGGCCTGGTAAGGCTGCTCCTCCTTCAGGGGAAGGTGATCAAAGAGTCAACCACAAGAGTTCATATCAGATACAGTCCACTTGGACATTGGGATGCCATGGGCTACATCAGTGCAGGGGTATTAGGTTATTCCCATGCATGGTCTTTATTTGGAGTATAAGTCTCAGAGAAGACACCTGTGCTCAGATTTTTTGGTTCTGTTTCTCTCCTTGTGGAGCTCCTGTCCCCTCTAGGTCTTTGTATCTCCCTGTTCTTTCATAAGATGCCCTGTACTCTGCCCAAAGTTTGGCTATGAGTCTCAGCATCTGCTTTGATACCCTGCTGGACAGAGTCTTTCAGAGGCCCTCTGTGATGGGCTTCTGTCCTGTTCGCTCTTTTCTCCCTTTTCTAATGTCTGTCCCATTTGATTTTCTGAGTGAGGATTGATCATCTTACCCAATGTCTTCCTTCTTCCTCTGTTTCTTTAGGTGTACAGATTTTAGTGTGTTTATAATGTATTATATTTCTAATACCCACTTAAGTGAGTATATACCATGTGTGTCTTTCTGATTCTGGGATACTTTTCTGTTATTGAATATTAATATTTATTATTGATTTATGCATTTGTTAAGCAGTAGTTCATTCTAAACCTGCTGTATTTCCAAATCACCATATTGTCTAAGATTTATTTAATTAACCTAGAGCACAATCTTGGGAATAGTTTCTTATACTAAACCTCCAAGCCTGCATAATTTCCAACCATTCAGATTTTATACCTTATAATTGTTTTTAGTCATAGCTTAGGTCCAGTTCATCTCTCCAGGTGGTTCCTGCCAATATCTCCTCTCCCACTCCTCCCACCTCTTTCCCTCTCCTTCCCTCAGGACCAGGATTCTCACCTTATTTTCTCCATTTTACAGCACTGGCTGGTTATTTAACTGAAAATACAGAAAACAAATAGTGGCATGTTTACACAAACTTGAGACAGGTGATGCTTAGACTAAACATCAAAATGCAATGTCCAGATTGAAACCAGATAGTAGGGTAGAGAAATCAGCATTTAAATGAACAAGGGTATACCATTCATAGACATATATCCAAAAGATGCTCAAGTACACAACAATTTGCTCAACTATGTTTGTAGCAGCTATATTCTTAATAGCCAGAACCTGGAAACAACCCAAATGTCTCTCTGAGGAATGGATATAAAAATTGTGGTACCTTTTTTTAATATTATTTTTTTCACTTTTATTTTATATCAATCACAGGTTATGTACTTTGTATCCCAGCCATAGCCACCTTCCACATTCCCTCCCTAACCTCCCCTTCCCTCCCTCATCTCCTCCCTGCACCTTTCCAAGTCCACTGATAGGGGAGGACCTCCTCCTCTTCCATCCAACTCTAGCTTATCAGGTCTCTTCAGGAATGGCTGCAATGTCCTCTTCTGTGGCCTAGCAAGGCTGCTCCTCCCTCGGGGGGCGGGGAGGTCGAAATCTATACACCTAAAGAAGATAAACAAAAATGAGGACCTGGGGTAGGAGGATCAATCCTCACCTAGAAAGATAAATGGGATGGACATTGGATGTAGAAGAAAACAAGTATCAGGAAATAGCCTACAAAGGCCTCGGAAAGACTGTACCTAGCAGTGTATCAAAGCAAATATTAAGACACATAACCAACTCTTTGGCAGAGTGCAGGGAATCATATGAAAGAAGGGGGAGTTAGTATGTTCTGGAGAGGACAGGAGATCTGCAAGGACCAAATATGTAAGGGCACAGGGGTCTTTTTTTGAGACTGTTTCTCCAACCAAGGACCATGTATGGATATAACCTAGAACCCCTGCTTGGATATAGCCCATGGTAGCTCAGTATCCAACTGGGTACCCTGGAAGGGGAACAGGGACTGTTTCTGTCTGAACTCAATGGCTGGCTCTTCGACCCTCCTACTGCTGAGGGAAGAGCAGCCTTGCTAGACCCCAGAAGAGGACATTGCATCCAGCCCTGGAGAGACCTGACAAGCTAGGGTCAGAGGGAAGGGGAGGAGGTCCTTCCCTATCAGTGGACTTGGAAAGGGGCAGGGAGGAGATGAGGGAGGGATGGGGAGCTTGGGAGGGAATGTGGAAGGGGGCTTTGGCTGGGATACAAAGTACTTAACCTGTGAATAATATAAAAATAAATAAATGAAAATAAAACAGAAAAAAGAAACATGGAATGTAATTCAGCTACACCTGCATTAGGTATGTTCTTAAATAAATATAAACAAGAACAAAAAGAGATATATCCTCATATCCATATTTACTGATGCACTATTTACAATAGGGTGAACTTAAATCAATGAAGTGTCTGTCAACAAATGTATAGAAAATAACAAGGAGGTGTATATGTGCGAAGACTTTTACTCAGCTATAATATAAATGGAAATAACATAATATGTTAAATTTTCCTCCCTGTCTCAATACATAGATTTGTTTCAGAAAAGGCTTATTGTACATTTGAATTAGAACTTTTTTTTTCTCTGTTTGGGGATAGAGTTCAGCCACCTTCTCTTGGACCTGGCTTATTAGTAGTAGTCTTTAAATCTTCCACATCCTTGATGATTTTTTTAAATTTAATTTATTTATTTTTGTATTAACCATAGGTTAGGTTCTTTGTATCCCAGTTTTAGCCACCACCCTCATTCCCTCCCACTCTCCCCATCCCTCCCTTATCTCTTCCCTACCCCCCTCCAAGTCCACTCATGGGGGGAACACCTCCTCCCCTTCCATCTGACCCTAGCTTCTCCTGTCTCTTCAGGGCTGGCTGCAATGTCCTCTTCTGGGATCTAGCTAGGCTGCTCCCCCTGGGTGTGTTGGGGGGGAAGGTAGAAGAGCCAGCCGTTGAGTTCATGACAGAAATAGTCCCTGTTCCCCTTACTAGGGTACCCAGTTGGATACTGAGCTACTATGGGCCACGTCTGAGCAGGGGTTCTAGGTTATATCCATACATGGTCCTTGGTTGGAGAAACAGTCTCAAAAAAAGACCCCTGTGCCCTGATCTATTTGGTCTTTATGGAGCTCTTGTTCTCACCAGGTCTTACTAACTTCCCCTATTTTCATATTATTCCCTGCCCTCTGCCAAAGGCTTGGTTGTGAGTCTTAATATCTGCTTCGATACATTGCTATATAGAGTCTTTCAGAGGCCCTCTGTGGTGGGCTCCTGTCCTGTTGCTTGTTTTCTCCCACATTCAATGTCCATCCCACTTGTCCACCTTGATGATTTTCTTATGCGTGTTCCATCAGCAACTGTGAAAACCATTGGACAGGAAGGATCGGGCGTCTAATCATGACAACATGAGTGGTTGAGTCAGGACTTCCTCAGATTCACAGCCTTTTGACTAAGAGTCAAGTGAGACCCTATAGCAAAATGAGAAGAAAAAGAAAAAAAATTGTACTTACACATTCATTGGTCTTACAAAAACATTTTCTTGAGTCAGCAAATGAGAATGCAGCTTTGATAATACTTTGACTGCACCCTATGAGGAAAGGATCCAGACATACCGTGCCCAGATTACAGGTGTTCTGCTCATAAACCACTAAGTTGGTGCTAACTTCTTGTGCAACACTAAGAAAGTGATAAAATAAAGTTTCTTTGTTGTGACTTAGGACTGTGAACTGAAAAATCTCAGTAATAATCATCTGAAAAATATGATAAGTATCATTTTATTGAACTTTCTCAGTCTCATGGGAAGGATACAAAAGCCCAACAAATGTTCATGTTCAAGTGGAAGCCGAGAGAAAGTAAACCTTCCATAATCATGGCTCAGCATTCCTGGTAGTCTAGAGTTCCTGGACCTGCATTGAAGATCTTGTTGAAAATGAAAAGGAGCCGTGAATAGGGTCATGTAATCCAGCAGTTAAGGGAAAGGGACAGGTGAGTTGCAGGCTCCAGGTCACTTGGCAACAGAGGGATTTACAGGTCAGGATACACAGTGAGACTTTGCACTCCTCCATCTGAGAATATAGCAAAAAGATAAAGAATACAAGAAGAGAATCTATGATATTATAGAGAAAGAAATGAGTATTGAATAGGAGGAAAGGACAACTGTCAGTCTAAGACTGTAGATGAGCATCTGGGAAGGAAACAGAGAAACAGATCAGAGAAAAGCAGAATAATTAGCTGCAGGAGGCTTGCTTGTGTGATGTGCTGAAGAAGAAATTGTGAAATATCACACAAATAGAAGTGGAAATGTAACATATGCTGAAAATATTAGCGTATGTCTATAAAACCACTACCAGCCTTCAATGTTCAATGCTCTGTTTTTTTTTGGGGGGGGGGGGGCAATGAGGATAGATTCCTGAAATTTTTAAATAATTGCTTGCTCAGTTTGTTGAACATTAAAATGCCTTGAAAATTGTATCATGGAGTTATTTATTAAGAGACTGAAAAATTATAAAGCTTACACAGTGAGACAAACACATATCATTTTAAGAAATCTCTGTCTCGAAAGAAACATATGGTATATACTCACTTATATAAACCTATAGGATAGGAAGTTCAAGCTGAAATCTACACACCTAGAGAGGATATACAAGAAGGAGGACCCAGGTTGGTATGATCAATGCTTGTTTGAATGAACAAATGGGATGGACATTGAGTGGAGGAGAAAACAAGCAACAGAACAGGAGCATGCCAAAGAGGACC
>JAQQSO010007497.1:0-10576 GCA_028658305.1 Pachyuromys duprasi | reverse complement strand
CTTGCCTGTGTACAGAATGCGGCTGATCATCCCTGGCATCACCATGAAGAATAAGGGCAGCAGCTTCAGGTAGCCACACACTATGCAGGCAGCCTTCACGTGAGACATGTTCTTGCCACATAAGCAGCGCTGTACAATGACCTGCCAGGAAAACACAACATAGTAGTGAGACAACCAGAAAATGATGTCCAAGCTGTCTTTCAGGGTTTAAAACTGCAATAAGAAACAATAGCGTTGGTGGAAACTAATGAGCTCTGGAGGAAGACTATGATTTGAGGTACCGTTTAGTTTGTATACTCTGTGGCCTCATTCCACAAGCAGAGTTATCCCTTTCATAGTATTCTGAATATGACCAATGTCTGAAGACTCTTGGTATATGGAAGTCAGTACATATTAGCTACAGTTAAAATATGTTTAAAAGCTGCTGGAGAGATGCCTCCGTGGGTAGAGCATTTGCTGTGAAATCACAAGGACCCAGCCTGCGCAGGGTGACTTGTTTCTGTATTCCCAGTGCTCTTATGGCTAATGGGGGACAGAGATGGGGAAATCCTTGGAAAATTGCTGGTGAGCTACCCTGGTATGAAGCAGTGACCAAGAGCTCCAGTGTCAAACAAGATGAAATGTGAGGTCTCTGATACCTGTAGCTGTCTTCTGACCTCTATAGGTGCACCCTGACAAGTACAAGAACTCGTGGAGTGTCTGGGCTCCAGGGTAACAGCGGCAGTCCCTATTAGTAGTAATATTGCCCTAGGTTGGGTTTTAAGCTGTGGATTTAATATTGTGGCCATCATCATGACCTTCCTATTGCTATGAGGTAATTGCCTCTTTGACTAGTCATACCTGTTGCTATGGAAACAATAGTCAGGGAGTGAGCACTGAGGCATTCATGTAGGTTATTTTCAGAATGTTCTGAGACACTTAACTATGAATCATACTAGGAATGATATTACTCAGAGAAGAATACATATAATTGTAAATTCCTACTTGAATTATGAAAATCTCTTTTAAGAATTATGTAGAAAATTAGGAGCTATAAAACAATTATATATGCTAGGTAGGTGCTCTATACTGACCTATATCCCAAGTTTCTCATAAAAATCATGAATTCTTGATATTTATATTCTAAAACATTGACAAAAACAGGAATGCTTTCCTCTGATTAGTTTCTTTTAGTTAGGATTTCTCTTGCTATGAACCACAACCAAAACCAATTTGGAGAGGAAATGATTTATTTCACCTGACAGTTTATAAACTCATCACTGAGGAAAGCCAGGGAAGAAATTCAGGAACCCAGAGGCAAGAGCTGGAACTGGCCATGAAGAAGTGCTGCTTACTGTCTTGAGCCTCATGCCTTGCCCAGCCTGCTTTCTTAGCACACCCAGGACCATCAGCCCAGAGGCAGCCCTGCTCACAGGGAAGTGGAATTTCCCTCATCAATCCTCAATCAAGAAAGTGTACCACAGGCTTTTCCACAGGACAATCTTACGGGGCACTTTCTCAACTGAGGTTCACTCTTCTGAAACAACTCTAGCTTGTGTCAAGTTGATGTAAGACTATCCAGCAAAATTGACTCCTATTCAACTTGACACACAAACCATCACTGTTAAACTATAACCTGTCCTCTCTTGTTCATCACAGAGATCTCATATTAATATTAATATCAAAATATTAAAAATCCCAACTTTTAAAAGTTCCACAGCCTTTAAAAATTCAAACATTTGAAAAGTCTCCTTTCTTAAAAAAATAAAGTCTGTTTTTTTCCTTATATATATATATTTTTTAATTGAAAGTGGATTTTTAAAAATGTATAATGTAATTATGATTTCTCTTCCCCAACCTCCTCCCAGATCCTCCTCAAAGCTGAAAGTTTCTCTAAAATAGCCAAAGTTTTTTTAATTTCAAAGTCTCTAAATTGTGGGATGCTGAAAATTCAAAAGTAACTTATGTAGTTCTTATCAGAAGTGGGAATAATTGAAATCATGATCAGACCAAAGTAAAACTAAGAATCAGGAGTATAACCAGTTCAGTGCTTGATGATGAGAGACCAAAGAATCAAAAATTAGTCTTTTGGATTATTGGATTAAAGTTTAAAGCACAATCCTGAACAAAGTCCAGACAGGTGGAGACATGTCCAGCCACCTGTGGGGAGAAACCAGCCTTACTGCATTCTTCCCTGCCCACTAGAGATATAGTTGCTAGGAAACCAGCCCGGATGGCCCCTCTCCCCTAGTGACAGCCCAACAAAGGAATCCAGACCATTAATAGTTTTGGCCACTTCCCACAGCCAATCAGTTTAAAATGCAACATCCCCTTTTGTGTTTCAACCAACAGATGCTTGCCAGCCTGGAATTCCCCTGCTTTGGTGTGCTGGGGGGGGACTGGGATCTATAAATCATCCTCCTACCCTGAGCTCAGAGCTCTACTCAACCACTGCATTGGTGAGGGTGCAGTCCAAGTTGAGCTTTTAATGGAAAGACCCTCCTGCATTTACATTGGAATCGGTTTCTTGGTGGTCTTTGGGCATAACAATGCCTGGGACCCATTCCTCATCCTCTGAGCTCCAAATGGCTTCGGCAGCAGCTCCTCTATGGATCAGACACCGGAAGCACACACAGCGAGCTTCAGTGGCTCTCCACAACCCTTTTATGCCTTCAAAATCAGTGTTACTTGGGAAATTATTACACGTTGCTAAGTTTGGCTGCCAGTGGACAGCCTTGATTGCCTTTTTACCACAGCTTTTGCAGGCTGACCCTAGAGAAAGACTTCCTGGAGGATTTCATACTGGCTGCTTCTTAGTCACAGCTGATTTCTCAGCCCCAGAGACCAGCACCTATTGTCCTAATAAAGCAAAGTTGGAACTGAAGCAGAGGCCATGAATGAATTCTGCTTACTGGCTTGCTCAGCCTGCATTCTTTCTAAAACTGGACTGAACAAAGGGTGGGGTGTGCAAACACTTATTTCTAGTGAGATCTAAGGTCGTGTCTGTGCTTATGGTTCACAGACCACTCGTTCTGTGCAAGAAGAATGGTGATAATTAGCAAAACACTTAGTTCCAGGAACCTTCTGTGTTTGTCTCTGAGGAACATGATACAGGGCAGGGTGTGGTCCCAAGCAGCTGTTCCTTGTAAGTCTTATAGAAATGTTTGGATTTGAAAATGGTGTTTGTGTATACAAACTAGAACCTAGCGCTTTTTATGAGATAAAAAGCAGCAACATAAGTTCTTTCTCACATGCATGCATGCATGCACACGCCATGCACTCTTTTTCACTTACCTGGTCTGTGCACCAGTACCACATGGCTGTAATAACCATCCCAAAGGCAGTTCCTGGCCATGGAATGTCTCCAGTGACGGCATCTCTGAAGATATGGAAGGAGTCTGCCTGAGGAGTATAGCACCTGGGGTTGATGGTCAGGTTGTCCCCCTCTACCACAGATGGAATGGCATTCATGTATTTCTCTGTAAAATTTTCATAGCCTCCGACTTCAACAAACGCTGCAAAAGCATCACAGAAATAAAATGTCTCCAGCAGACAGCTGCTATTTCTGATTATCTCCTGGAGTGGAGTACACTCAAACCTTCAGGGACCTTCTGTCCCGGTCCACGCCTTTCTGCTTTCTCCACTGGTAACAGGTCAAATTTCACAAAGCTCATAAAGCAAGTAATTATTACGCTTTTTATTATGATAGTCTTCAACATTTTTGTTTACTATCTAGAATCATGATAAAAATTAAAAGTGTTAAGCAGCAGGCTGACACTGTTGTCTTACAATCATGCAGGGCACAAACAAACCTGATGGTAAGTTTTCAAGAGCAATCCCGGTGGAATTAGCCACCAAGAATCTCCACTCTTTTGAAAGGAACAGGAAGCAATGGCCTTCAAACCTCACTCACACACAGTCTAGTTTTCTGGTGCCACACTATATTTAACTAATGTATATATAATAATATGTATTATATAACTATAACTATAACTATATATATATATCAGTGGAAAAAGAAAGGGAATTAGGGGCTTCAAGTTAGATGAGAAGAAATGGTGAGAGAGACCATTGTAGGTCTGGAATGGCTAGTCATTTCAACAATTCTTGATATGAGAAAGATAAGCCAATACACCTGGGGATACTGAGATAAGTTCAAAAGCCTGGAGAAACTTTTCTTGCATCACATCACTAAGTTAAAAAAAAAAACAAAGGCCAAGGAACAAGATGAGAATAGAAATTTTGGATAACGGTACATAATGTACACAGAGAACTGTTGCTAACACTTGTCTCCAGAAGAGCAGTGTGCAATGGAAAACATTTGCCATGCATGATGGGATTGTTTGAACTCCTGTTGTCCAAGATGGGGAGCTACTAGTATCTGACGAACCTTTTGAACACAGCTGGGTAGATGAACTGAATTTAATTTGATAGCCATACAGTAAATGTGGTATCCAGATTTTGCTGACGTCACTGCACCAGCAGGATTTTTTTTTTTCTTCAGTTTTTGCTTCATTTACTTCAAGCTATGTGAGTGGATACATGCATGTTCAGCATTGTTTTAGTGGGGCTTATTGGATGGAACCTGATGACTTGAGAACAAGAGAGAGACATTTATTCTCACCTTATCTTTTTTGCTACATTCATGGAGTATCTAGGCAAGGTATCATTTTAAAGTAACCTATGAAAAAAGGGTACAAATCACCATGCTTATTAAGCCAAACTAAGAGTATAGTGGGTCCTTTACTTGGCCTGCAGACAAAGAATGGACTAGAACCTCAGAAAAACTCTTGGCAGCTAAAACAGGGCAGGGTAGAATTTTGAAAGTCAAAAGGCTTTCAAAGCACATCAAGCACAGGCTGAGGTGTTTTTTAAATTTTTGGTTTTTTGTTTGTTTGTTTGTTTTTACAATGTACTTTTCCACAGCGGGGAAGGAAAGACCATCATACATGGTCCTTTCTCGGGAAAAACCTTTACCCTATGTCAAGATAATCTCCTATCAGGGAAGGAGAAATCCTTCGATTTTTTGTTTGTATGTCTTTTTGTTTTCCTTAAAGATAGGATACGCCATTTATTTACATGGCAGATGAGGCTCCAGTGGAGAGAAGGTGGGGTCAGGGTAACCTGACCTTGCCTAAGCAACCTCAATATAGAAGAAAATTAAGATTTGCACATTGTTAGTTCATTACTGCGGCCAGCCAACAAGACTATGACCTGATGGTAAAGTGAGAGTCACAAACAAAAGTCCAAGCCACGCTTGTACATTCTGACTATGCACTGAATAAAGTGTTTTCCCCTCTAATAATATACACCCCATGCTGCCTCTTCTCCCTCCAAGACCTTCTCCCCCTTTCCTCCCCTCCCCCCAGATCCACTGCTCCTTAGGTTCCCTTTAAAAAAGCTGGCCTCCCAGGGACATCAACTGAACATAACAAGATGCAATAAGACTAGGTATCAACTCAAAGAAAGAAAAGGTTCCCAAGAGCAGGCAACAGAGTCAGATACCCCCTTTTGATAGATTGTTGTACAAAATAGATACGGCTAGTTAATAGACGTAATTTTCTGATATTTAATTCTCTATTTAATGAAAGTTCTAGATAAATCAAAGAGTTTTTTATTTTAGTAAAAGTTTTCTTTTTAATTGAAACATCATTTTTCCTCTTTTTTCCTCTCCTCTCCTTCCCCTGTGGCCATCACTGCTCTCTCTCAAATTCATAGCTTTTAGGTCACAAAGTGGGCCCCCCAAATGGCAATACTGATAATGTCCTATGATGAGGGCCTGGGCCCAACGCAAACTGGTTCTTACTGGACAAACATAAAGATTTGTATCAAATAAACAGAAACTTAAACTCACCATTCTCCAGAAAACTTGACAATTCAGGTTTCTGTTTGTAGGAGAGCCACTACTTCCCATCTATGCTCCTAACAGTCAGCTGACGGGGCAAAGTGCACACAGTTCTTTGTTAACCAGAACAGCTTGCATCAGCTCAAGGATCCCCATCCTGCTGACCACCGTATAAAGTCCACTTGTTTTCCTGCCAAACTGCTGCTCTCAATTCCTGTGAAATGGCCTGTCAGTTTGTCCTCCAATAAACTCTTTTTTTCTACTCACAGAGTGGTCTAGGTCAGGGGTTTTGCGGCACTCCCTTACAATGGCCTCTTTACTTTAATAGCTGTTAATTTACGGATACAACTCCAACATAGATCAAAGGTGTTTATGCTTTCAGTCTAATGTACCCATACTCCTCTGAAGTTATTAACCAAGGGCTTTCATCCATTCTGAGCACAAAGAAAGGAAGGTTGAATAAGTTAATTAACCTAAGCAATATTTTTAAGGGAAATAAAACTCTCTCTCATTTGCTTTATGTATATATATAATATATATATATATTATATATTTATTATATAATTATTTAATATAAATATATATATTTATATATAATTATATTATATATTTATTATATATAATATATATAATAAAGCAAGAAAGAAGCTAGGTATATATCTGCATAATGGTAATTATATAAGTTACAGGATAATATGACCCAGGAGAATTTGAAGGAAGCAATAATGAGCAGATAGACAGAAACAAGAATCTAGGGACCTGTGTTCACAGTCCTGGCTTACCAAATATCATGAGAGTGAAAGATCCAATGAGCATAATGATGGCCTGGAGGGTATCTGTGTAAATCACAGATGCCAAGCCCCCTGTGGAGATAAAGAAAACACCAGAGTTTTACTCACATGCACTGATGTGTTTGCCCTCATAGCTGACTTCTCCCAGAGCCTGAATGCATAAAGAAACATTTTTTTTTTTAAATGCGGGAAGTGAGCCTATTATTCCAGCTACCTGGGAGGTTGAGCAAACTGATTGTAAGCCTCAAGGTCATCTTAGCCCTGAGTGAGCTCCAGGACAGACAGGGTAACTTAGATTTTATAACCAAAAACAAAGCAAGAAAATGAAAAATTTCCTGGCTGAGTCACAATCTTGAGTTTCAGTTTTGTGTTGTTTGGGACAGGGTCTTATTCTTTAGCTAAGACCAGTCTGGAATCTCCGTGTTTTCCATTTTGGTCTTGAGCTCCTGGCAATTCTTCTGCCTCCGTTTCCAATTCCTGTGCTTACAAGTATAGCCACCACACCTACCAAAGTAAGGCTGTTTCTGCACCATTATCTTCCTAGTACTTATATCTTTCACAAGTTCTACTTTTTCTCTTTCCTTGTTCTTTTATTCTGTTTTCTCTTCCCTTTCCTCCTCCTCTCCCCTCCCTTCTCTTCACTTGCCCTTTCCTTCTCCACCTACCCACTGTCTCTTTCTTTGCAGGGCCTTGTTCTGTATTCCAGGTTGGCCTTGAACTCTTAATCCTCTTGTCTTAGCTTCCTTAGCTTTGGGATTATGGGACAGGACACCACACATGGCGTTATCTTGTGTCTGTCTAATTGAAAGTTTCTCTTACAGTGTAGTTTCACTGCTATGCTTATTTATAAATAGTAAGTAGGAAAAAGGGCAAAAGCTTAATATAACAAAATTTTTTCCTTAATAATCCTCTGATTTCCCCCATTTAGCAGGTCAATGTGCAAAGCCATCTAGCAAAACCATTTTTGTTCAAGTATGGAAATATATCATGGTTTCCTTAACTGAATATTTCATTTAGTGGCTATGTTTTCTGCAATATGATATAGGCATAAACACACATGAATGGGATCAGCAGGTGGCATAACTCAAAAAGGACAAGGACGCAGAAGACTCACCAGTGATTGTGAAAACAGCTGTGATAACCAAAAGAAGGAAGATTGCCAGGTAAAGGTCCAGTCCAAAAGCCAGCTTTATGAATATGGCTCCAGAAAATATGTTTGACTAGAAAGGGAACAGTGAAGATGGAGAGAAGCATGCATTTCAGGGCTCTGGTTTCTTTATTCAAGGCTCACACGCCCCACCCTCTTCCTGGTGAACTCCCATTCATATCTGAAGACACTACATAAATACAAACATTCCCACAGGAAGATTCTCGCTGATCCTCCTGTTTTGTTTTGTTTTGTTTTCTTTTTCTTGCCTCTCCCCAAGCCCTGGAGTTATAGGTGGGCACATGGCCATGACTGGATTGTTGCTTGGAATCTAGGTATTGAGACTCAGGTCCTCACACTGGCACAAGAAACGTTGTTACCTGTGGAGCCATTTTCCCCAACTCTCAACATACATTCTTAAATTAGAATTCCTTTTTTGGTGGGGATTGGGGGAAGGAGGAATCTCACTATTATAGCCCTGGCTTGCCTCCAAATCAGAGATCCAAGAGGAGGGATTAAAGGTATATACCACCATGCCCAGGCTTCAAATTCGCATTAGTATTTTTGTTTACCAATGGAAACTTTTACACACACACACACACACACACACACACACTTACACACTTCATATAATTTTATATGGGATTGGTCTATTTCAAGAGATAAATAAGCTGATATTTTTTTCTTCATCCTGGAAATCCTTTAGCTGCCAAAGAGTTAAATGTATTTCTAATCCTTTGAAGAATGTGTACATTTGAGGTATTATTATTATTATTATTATAATGTCAAGTGTCAGGAAATTACTGAGTCCTTAGGAGATTGGTTTGACAACAAACAGGCAGTGAGTAGTAATTTTGGGGCTCATTTGTTCTGTATTCCAAAGGCCACACGGTTAGACACATTGTTGAACATCTATCATAGGATTTTAACTAGTGACATAAATCTGGAATACCTGGAAATACAGAGAAATCCCTCTGAGAAAATGGTACGGTTAGCAGGATAGTTTGTGAACCTCTATGAATCTTTACATTAAACAGAACAAGTAAATACCAGACAAAATACTGTGCTACATATGTCCATGGGGTCCTTAATAGAAGATGTGGGGGAGAATCAACTTCAGCCACAAGATCTGTACGACATGAGACTTAGAGTGGAAGCAAAGAGAAACAAAACCTAATTGAGGGCCCTGGAATTATACAGCATCAAAATCCAGCAGGCATTCCCTTACAAGGACCCGGGCCCTGGAATTATACAGCATCAAAATCCAGCAGGCATTCACTTACAAGGACCCGGGCCTGTTTTAGATCTATAGGTGGGAGTTTTGACCTAATGAATATTGGGTGAGAGTAAGCACTTACTCTTCCTCTCTTTTCCTTGGACAGCCTCTCTCCATCTTGCCGAGGCTAGCCTTAAATTCTTGGACTCATGTCATCCCCTTTCCTCAGCCTCCCAAGTGGAAGCTGGAAATACGGGTGAGCCTAACCATTGTGCCTTTTAAAGATCACATTTATTTATGCATGTATTTGTGTGTGTGTGTGATATCTGTGTTTGCTATTGCATATGTGTGGACAACTTGTGAGAGCTGATTCTCTCCTTCCATCACGCAAGTCTCAGGTTTCAGACTCAGGCTTGGCAGTAAGCACCTTTGCTCACTGAGCCATCATCTCCGCCCCTCTTGGTAGGTTCTGAAAGGAGATGAATAGAAGCCAAATGATTTGTCTGAACTTAACTGACTAAGTTATCTTTCAGAAAATGGACAGAAAAGAAACTTTGAGAAGGTTGCCCCAAATTTAGTAAAATGAGGAATACCACATTTGGTTGTCTGTATTAGTGTTGATGTAAAGGAGAAGAATTGCAAATGAATCCTGATTTGGGGGGGGGAGGTTTGTTTGTTGAAGAAGAACGTAAAAGCTGAGAATAGAATAAACAGAAACAAAGTCAGAAATAAAGGAAAACCTACCAGAGTAAATTGATTTCTCAATGAAAAATTTGAGACTCAAAAGATCCATGGACAATGCTTTTTGTTGTCCTGAAAGACCATGACAGCCAACCTAAGATAATATTTTCAGAAAAACTATATACCATGAAAGAAAAGCTTACCATGATATAAACAGCCTAAAAACAATTTATATCCAAAAAAACAAAACAAACCTAAAGAAATTACAGGAAGCAATAATTTGGACTGAAAGGAGACATGAATAGAGTAGGGAGACTATGAAAAGAAATACAAAACCATGATTATTAAATTATAAAGTATTACTGAGAAGGAACAACACCATAAATTCAACAACACAGTAACTATTGTTAACTCACATTTTAATAATGACTTTAAATATCAATCACCTCAATTCTCCAATGAAAAGACACAAGCTGACTGACTGAAACAAGAGACAAAACCCATCCATCTACAAGAAACACATATCAGCTTTAAAGATAGAGACTGCCAGAGTGTAAAAAGAATAGATAAAATTACTCCAATAAAATGGAACAAGGAAGCAAGCAGGCATCAGTAGTATAGTATCTGATAACATAAACTCCAAACTCAACTAATCTGAAGAGCTCAAAAGGTATACTTTATTCTAATCAAGGGGAGAGTTAACCAAGAAGACATACTATCATAAATATGTATGTATCAAATGCTGGTGCATCCAATTCCATTAAAAAATGTACTACTGTACTTGAGCATCTTTTGGATATATGCCTAAGAGTGGTATAGCTGGGTCTTGAGGAATCATTATTCCTAAATGTCTAAGAAAGCGCCAAATTGATTTCCAGAGTGGTTGTACAAGTTTGCATTCCCACCAGCAATGGAGG
>JAQQSO010007496.1:0-10577 GCA_028658305.1 Pachyuromys duprasi | reverse complement strand
CTGTTGCTTGTTTTCTCCTCCACTCAATGTCCATCCCATTTGTTTATTCAAACAAGCATTGATCATACCAATCTAGGTCCTCCTTCTTGTATATCCTCTCTAGGTGTATAGATTTCAGCTTGAACTTCCTATCCTATAGGTTTATATAAGTGAGTATATACCATATGTTTCTTTTTGCTTTTGGGATACCTCACTCAGTATGAGAACAATTGTTTTTTTAAGATTTATTTCTAATTACGTATCTTCGTGTGTGTCTGTGTGAGAGAGTATACGCATGTTTGTTCAGGTACATGTGAAGTCCGAAAGAGCATGGAGTTGAAATTACAGGTAGTTGTGAGCCACCCTAGATGGGTGCTACATTCAAACTCTGGTGTTCTGCGAAAGCAGGATGTGTTCTTAAGTCACCACCCTAAACAGTTTTATTCCCAGAGGTAAAATAGGTACGTGAAAAAAAATTTAAATACAAAATTGTTTATTATAGATATTTTTGTACTAGTAAATCTTTTCCCCCACAGATGATTAATGAAATAATGATTCATTTGATACAATAAAAAACATAGATCCTAAAACTTGGAGGAAATGCTAGTTTTATGTTAACATACTTTGTTGAGTTTCTGTTGCTACAGTGTCTGGGATTACTGACTTCAAAGGAAGGCTGACTTGGCTCTCCCATTTTGGAGGTGACAGTCTGTGAGGGTTCGATGCTTTCTAAGCCTGAGAGAAGAACATGGGGTAATGGGAAGGGCAGCCTGGTGCACAGCTGCCCATCTCATGGCTAAGACACAGCAGAGAGGGAGAAGGAATGGGCAGGGTTTCTTTGAAACACAGCCGAGGGAGAGGGAATGAGCTGAGTTTCTCTGTCTCTTGCATAGGCACTCTCCGAATGATGTTCTCCACCAGGCCTACCATCCAAGGTTTCTGGTCTTCAAATAATGACAGGCCAGAGCATTTGGGAGCATGTATCTCCAGTTCCCAAAACTAGCACAGATTAGCAAATGGGAGAATAAATCAAGATCAGTTATTTGACTGGAATCCTTCCTTTTTACAAAGGCTTTATAGATAACCTATAAAACTTTATGCACGTTTGGAGAGGGAAATATTAAGTGTAAAGATAAATAAATGATTTCAAAACCAGCATCAGAGGACAGATTTCAAGACTGCCCATGTGCTGTGTCTAGGACAGCCTGTCTTCCTCTGTACTCTGAAGATAAGCAGCAGTTACATAGAGCGCGATAGCCATGCCATAAAAATAGCCCTTCAGCTGGAGAAAATGTACAATTTTAGCGTTGAATCACAGAGGAATCTGCCATAGTAGAATGTTGCATGATGGGAAAAAAACAACCCCCTCTGCAATGGACTCCATAGGACAATAACAAATTTTATATCCCTTTCAAATGTTTTTATAAGGGCTTCACATGTATAAGCTGGTAAGAGTGTAGCATGTTTTTGGAACTAATACTGCCATGACATGAGGGTTGATATCATTTGTCAGCCTGCTAGTGTTTAGAATCAGCATGGAAACAAAGCTCTGGACATGTAAGTGAGTGAGTTTGTAGATAAGGTTAACTGGGGTAGGGGGAGAGGGAAAAAGACATACCCAAAGTGTGGGTGATATCGTTGGCATGGCCAGGGATCCCAGCCTAAAGGACAAGGAGAAAGCAAGCTACTTCTTGACAACGGCTGTGGACAGAATGTGTGTCATGGTCCTGACCCACACCATCCTGTTCACGATAGACAGTACCCCCAAATTTGAACCAATATAAATCCTTCCTCTAGTATAATTCGTTGATATTTTGTTGCAGCCAAAGAAAAATAGCTAATGCCATGGGCTCTTGTCATTGAGATCTTAGAGCAAATCTTTGCTAATATGGAAGACTGGAGGGATGTTTCTGTATCATCTAGGACACCCGTAGGAATGAATATTCCCTATAGCAAGTGATCCCCAAGCCAAGTTCCCACCAACTATTAGCTTATAGTGAAATATTGTATCACCTTTATATAAAACATGATCTTATGCAAAATGTATGCATGGTTGTATGAAGCTCATCACGTGTAAACAGACTGAAAAGTATAGCACACTCTTTGTATTGCCAGGAGGATCTGTGCAGTGTTAAGTCTTTAGAACTTTCAGCCACACATGACGCTTTGTGTTCACCTTTGCTGTTTTAGGATTTCGAGTAAGTGGTACCAATGATGGCTCTTTCTGCTCCATGACAAACCAAGCTGAACTTGGTGGTGGTGGTGGTAGGCTGTTAAAACACCAATATCTTCAGATTCTTCTTTTGGACAATGCTTGTTGGAGATATCCCATCTCTAGCCCACATGGTACTCATGTAGTTGTGGTATCCCTGAGAGCTTTCACAAATAACATCCGATGCCTGATGGTGTGGACAGAATGACAGTGACTGGTTGAGTGGCATGTCTGCGCTTTGAAGTCTTATATTCTTGGGGGCTTCACTTTTTAGCCAATACTGGGACTCATTTGATGGCAGCTTAGGTCTAGTGTAAACCACAAAGGCGAGACCCAGAGCGAGACAGAGTAATATACACTCAACATTATTAAGGAAAAAGCAAATTAAGGCCCACTCAAATCAAATGGAAGTGGGAAAAAAATAATTTACCTCTTGATAAAAGCGGGGCCACAAAAATGCAGAGGTGGGGTAAGTCATCTGCAGTCCCCTTGGGAGACAATGCTAAGCACGCATTCCTTTACCAGATATCTCTGGAATGCCTTCCGCCTTAAACACTGCCCTAGGTGGAAACAGAAGACCAGGTCCACCCTCTTCTGGAGTCCTCATTGCTGGTGGTGGGAGATAACCAATACCCAACAAACACATATATTCTTGTAAAGGGTGACGTATGATAATTCATAAATATGAGGATTTATGGACGCCACTGACTTTAGAAGGAGGAGAGGAATTTGTAGGTCTGTGATCTGAGCAGGAAATAACAAGAGCAACACATGTGTGGCCAGACACAATTGCAAGCTGCTTTGCTAGGGAAACAGAACTCCACAGGTGGCAGAAGGATGTCACTTACACACAGAGACTGTTTCCCAGAGCCTTCTCCAAGAAGAATGTCCTGTGCCATGTGCACTTTAAGTTAGCTGGTTGGATTTGGTATTTGACATATAAACGTCTTAACAGATTGCGTTAAGAGGTGGAGAGAGCTATCTGGGGACATGTATTATTTAAAGTTAACCCATAATAGTTCCCCCCCCCACCCCAGAAAGTGATAATAGGGTGAAGGTGTATGTGCTTCGGTGCAGGCTTGTGTTTGAAAAACTTTCTCATAATGTATTCAACAAATAAGAAGGTGTAAATGAAAGCTGCAGAAACTTATCATGTGTTTGTCAGGGTTCTCTAACGGAACAGAATTGATACGATGAAGGCGTATTAAAGGGATTTATTAGACTGGCTTACTGGATGAGGTCTGGGTAGTCCAACAATGGCTGTCTCACACTGGGGAAACTGAGAATCTTGAAGTTGTTCAGCCTGGTATTGATGGTCTGGAGGGTCCCCGGGGAGCTGCTGATCTTCATTTCTACACTGGAATGCTGAAGAAGTTGCCTCTGAGACCAGAGAAGGGATGCTGCAGCAGCAGAGTAGATGAACTTCCTGACCAGAAGGCGAGCAGGCAAAGAGCAGAGTTTCCTCTTCTGCTTTCTTTTATCTGGGCTTCCATTAGAAGCTACTTGGGCTTGGGTGTGGTCCTTCTTGCTTCCAGTAATCTGACAGAGAAAATTCATCACAGGAGAACACAGCTGCTTGGGGTTTAGCTGTTTCCAGATTCAGTTAGGTTGACCACCTAACTGACGATAGCCACCACGGCAGGATATTAAATTTAAAACAATATTTAAAAAGCTAAACAAATAAATGTCTTTCCCTGTGTATTCTAATCATGAGTGCATTTAACAGAGTCAAAAGGATTTAGATTTTTTTGAGCACATGTATAATATATAATTCTTCTTTATTGATTTATTAGTTATTACGAGTTATTTACTTGTATCCCAGCAGTAGCCCCCTCCCTTGTCTCCTCTTAGTCCCATCCACCCTCCCTTTTCTCCCCCTATGCCCCTCCCCTAGTCCACTGATAGGGGAGGTCCTTCTACCCTACTATCTGACCCTAGTCTATCAGGTCTCATCAGGACTGGCTGCATTATCTTCTTCTGTGGTCTGGCAAGGCTGCTACCCCCCATGGGAAGGTGATCAAAGAGTCAGCCACTGAGCCATGTCAAAAACAACCCCTGTTCCCCTTACTAGGGAGCCCACTTAGAGCCTGAGTCTATGGCCTTCCTCTGAGCAGGGGTTTAGTTCCTCTCCATGCATGGTTTTTGATTGGAGTATTGGTCTCTGTAAGCTCCCTTGGCCCAGATATTTTTTTGGCTCTGTTGATCTCCTTATGGAGCTTCTGTCCCCTCCAAGTCTTTCTATCTCCCCTTTCTTCCATAAGATTCCCTACACTCTGACCCAAATTTGGCTATGAGTCTCAGCATCTGCCTCGATACCCTGCTAGGTAGATTCTCTCAGAGGCCCTCTGTGGTAGGCTTCTATCCTGTTCCCTGTCTTCTCCTACTTCCAATGTCAACTATGTTCATAGCAGCTTTATTCATAATAGCCAGAAACTGGAAACAACTAGATGTCCCTCAACCAAGGAATGGATACAGAAATTATGGTACATTTGCACAATTGAATACTATTCAGCAATTAAAAACAAGGAAGATCGTGAAATTTGCAGGAAAATGTAGGAACTAGAAAAGATAATCCTGAGTGAGGTAACCCAGAAACAGAAAGACAGGCAAGATATACAATCACTTAAAAGTGGATATTAGCCATTTAGTATAGGATAAATACATGAAAATCTATAATCCTAAAGAAGCTAAACAACATGAAAGACCCTAGGGAAGATGCTTAAGCATCATTCAGAAGAGCAAACAGGACATAGGATTTAGTTTTTACCTTTATCAGTGAAAATCTATTTGCTAAAAATTGGAAAGAAGTTCTGGAAATTCTTCTTCATCAATAATCTCTAATCAGTATATTAAAACTCTACTCTTAAGTCCTAACATTTGATTTTTAAAGTATCTTTTCCAATGACAGTTAAAACATATAAAATTTTGACAGCAATGAATGTTATCAAGCTTTAAATTAAATATTGTTATATTTAGCTCAGAACATTTGCCTAAGATTTAGGATATAGAAGAATAAAGAAGAGATGAATATTTCGAAACTCAGTAATTCTGTGACCTGTTGATGCAGATAGCATTCAGCTTCAGCAAATACCTAGACTTACAAATATGAATGATCAGGATTTAGATGCACACAGCACTGGAATCATGGTTTTTGACACTTCGCTCTGTAGGATGGTATTGTGAACACATTGCTTAGACACTATGTGCTTTTCGAAAGCCATGCTCTCAACAACTGCACAGCGATTACTTATCTCAGCAACTGACATTCATTCTTCAGCTTATGTTGTTTTCAATGCTGTATGTTCACTGATCTTGTGCTATCTGCATCTGTCCTCGGGACAGTGTCTGGGCTTTGGAAGCTATGAATGGTTAGGGTCTGCAAGATGATATTTCACACTCAGTACTTTGTCAAATACAGGCAAAAACCAGATTTTTTTAAAGTTGTGTTTTTAAAAGAAAACATAGGCCACTTGAATTTAGAGAGGCTGAAGGTGGATTCAATAGCTTCTATAAGACCAAGTGTTCATTGGTTTTTCTTTGTAACTAATGTTATCCTTGTGATTCTGTTCATTTGCCTCTGTGTGCTGGGATCAACCCAAGGCATCGAACATGCTCTGTACGCAAGCTGTCTTACACAGAGCTACTGCCAAGCTGTTTCTCCAGTTCTGCAGTTCAGGTTCGAGACTGGCACATACATGTGTCTTTGTGTTCTATAGTCGTTACATATTTCCGCAGCCCCCTTGAAAAAAATTTTTTTTTCATTTTGTGAGAAAGGGTTTTCTTGCTGAGCTGAAAGAATCGGTATTTGACGAGCTGCTCTCAGCAGTTAAAAACAGCAAACAAAAAAATAACTATCATAGTTTCCAGGCCTTCTTGTTTTTATCTTGCTCCTTAGGAATGATTACGAACCAAAACACCACATTTCATATTAAACTCCCCTACCACTTAAAAACAACAAAAATAAGGGAGGTGTAAAATCAAATTAGAAGCCTATTATTGTTTTGGAGCCCTCCAGATGGTCTGAGCTGTAAGGGTACCTCTTGGAAGTGCTGGGAGGTGGGGTCAAGAGTTTGGCAGAAGGGAATCATATGAATGAAGGGGGAGTTAGTAAGACCTGGAGAGGACAGGAGCTCCACAAGGACCAAATATATTTGGGCCCAGGGATCTTTTCTGAGGACCAAGGGCCGTGGGTGGAGATAACCTAGCACCTCTGCTCAGACATAGCCCATGGCAGCTCAGTATCCAAGTGGGTGTCCTAGTAAGGGGAACAGGTACTGTCTCTCACCTGAACTCAGTGGCTTTGACCTGCCCCACCCTGAGGGAGGAGTAGCCTTGCTAGGCCACAGAGGAGGACATTGCAGCCAGTCCTGATGAGACCTGATAAGCTAGGGTCAGATGGAAGTGGAGGAGGACCTCCCTATCAGTGGACTTAGAGAGGGGCAGGGAGGAAATGAGGGAGGGAGGGATTGGGAAGGAATGAGGGACAGGGCTATAGCTGGGATACAAAGTAAATAAACTGTAATTAATATAAAAAATAAAAATTTAATTACAAAAATTTGGCAGACTGGATGTCACTGTACTACCGTCAGCTGCCCCTTGGTGGGATAGTTGCACACTGCCAACACTGCTCAAGTCAGGGCAGAGGTTGTGTGCAGCTGGGGACATTACACTCTGTCTGAGGGTCTCACAAAGCAGCTACTGCCCAGCTACTCCAGCCATTTACCAATACACTCCTGTTCATGATTCCCTCATCCTTCCTTCTCTTCTCCCCTTTTCATTCTTATTTACAAAAATGGTTTGGCAAAACATAGACTATACTTCTTAGCAGAGACCATTTAAAATGTAAACATTGGGAGACAGAGTAGAGCGGCAATTTAAAAATAATTCCTCTGGAAAGCAATAGGGAGCTCTTGACTTCACTGTATCTCGAAAGGAGAGAGCTCTCTGCAAATGGGAATGCAGTTCCGAGATATCACTTTGCATGAGACTAATTTGCAAGTATATATTTAGATCCACTCTTCTAATGCAAACATTAAGGGTTTCCTAGGAATCTGCATTTTTAAATAAACTTCGGGTGATTTTCTTTTTTAGGTTTATAGTCCTAAAACCACAACCTGGTAAGTGCTAGCTAGGACCTAGGCTGCAGGCCTGTAGGGGACATCTGTGGTCACAGGCAGCACAGTGGGGTACCTCAGTTTGGTTTAGAGAAGTTGGGGGGATTAACACCCTCAGGAACTGCAGACTACTTCTGACCAGGCAAAGTGGGAAAGCTTAGTTATGTCATGCCATGCAAAGCTGCTGTGAAAAACACATAATTACCCATCCTCCTGCGGGCCTGAAGTTTGGGGAACAGCATGAAAGGGACAGTCCTACCTATTTTTGCTTTGTTCCCAAGTGAAGATCAAAACAGTGCAGTTCAGTAGCAAAATCCACAGTTAGGAAACCTTCTTTGTATCCTGGTGTGAATCAGACATCTAAGGATGGGGGCTTGATGGAGGAAGTAGAGTGGGCAGGTGCACCCGGAGGGCATATGGATAAGTAAAAGTGATGGGGTCACACAGCTAAGGGTTTCAGGAGGCAAAGAAAGCACCAGTAGTTGGCCCCAGGCAAGCCCAGAGTGTGTGTAGATGGGGAACTGGCTGCCTAGTTTCAGCACCAAAAAGCACCAGTTCACTAAGTCAAGACCAACCAGCCCTCTAAGTCCCGAATAGAGAGCTGCCTAGCTATGGTGAGTCTTAGCATTTCTCTTTTGTGTCATTTTATGTCACACCACTTATAGATACAATGGTGTGACAAGATTTTATAAGCACTGGCTTTGATCATTTCTAAATTTTGCCGTTCACATACCATAATGATTTCAGGATTTATTTTCTTTTTATTTGTAATTATATGTCATGTGTCTGTGCAGGTGACATGTGTCTGTGAAGACCAAAAGGGGGCATCAGAACCCTGGAGCTGGAGTCACAAGCAGTTGTTTAGTGCTCAGTATGGGTGCTGGGAACTAAGTTGGGGTCCTGGAAGAGCACCAGCCCGTCATGATTTTAACCCTATCTGCTTAACAGCTCCACTGACAGTGATGCAATTTTTTTCTGTAAATGCTATGTTTATGCAAACTTTTTGAGTGGAAAGCTTCTTTTCATTTATTTGTTTTTAATTG
The DNA here is from genome assembly GCA_028658305.1 of Pachyuromys duprasi. Taxonomy (NCBI): domain Eukaryota; kingdom Metazoa; phylum Chordata; class Mammalia; order Rodentia; family Muridae; genus Pachyuromys; species Pachyuromys duprasi. Next base: position 2,229 of record JAQQSO010007496.1, on the reverse strand, counting down.
TAACCCAGTCCCATTGCCATGGGTGTGAAGTCAGTATACTGACAAAAGATTCCTGTCACTACACCAGCCCTTGGCTACAGCTGCTCGAGACCCTTTGCATAGTTGTTTATTTGACAAATACGGAGATTGAAAAGCGCAGTAGCAAGGTACATCCACTTTGACAGGATCAAGAGGTGAAAGAACAACAAAAACTTAGTTCCTTTATGCAAGATGCCAGTGTCTGCTGCAGGATATTCAATCCCATTGTGAACCCCAAGATTGTGAACTGTGAAAACCTGTCTTTTGTTTGGTGTGACTCAGCCCGAGAACACACCTTTAATCCAAGAGCTTTCTGTACACAGGATTTAATGAAGTTAATCCTTGGCCAAGAGGCAGAACAAGAAACTAGCTGACAGAGATTAAGGAATAAGGATATTTAAGGGCATGGAGAAGAAGCAGCTGTGAGGCACTTTGCTTTTGGGCTTTTGACCTTCTCCTCCTGGACCATCAGCCGAGCTAGCAGACTCTTGAGCTTTTGGCTTTTTCCATCCAGACCTGAGTGGAGAAGAAAAGCTGGTCCTTTCTCTGCCTCTCAGAGCTAACAGGTTTTCACCTCAGCCTGAGGTCTTCACTGGTAAAAATCAAATGTTTGCAGTTTTCTCTTTTTCTAACCTGTGTCTTTTCTTGTGACATGAGGCGTTACTTGGAAGAGCCCACATTCTGGGAACATAACCAGATCACACTGCAGTTCGGATATCGGTTATGTCACACAGGAGTTCCATGAAACCTTCTTATTAACATAACAGGGTCTGAAAAATTAATGGGCTTTAAGGGGAACTGCCCTCTGTGGAAGAGACATGAAATAAATGTTTTATGAGGCGTGGGTTGCGACTACACAGAAATCCCATTTCTTTGTGCTGTGCTATCCTTGCTCTGCACTTGATGACCTATGGGTCTGTGATGTGAGCAAGAGCTTCAATTTCCTTTGGGTTCATTTTTGCAGACCTGGGCTGATGCTCACCAGGGCCATGGATAGAAAATGCCTAAAGAAGTTCTTGAGTCGTTGGCATGTTTAACTGTGTGTGTTTGCCTACTTACAAGAACATGGCACCGGAGATAAGAGCTCAGGCTCTGGCAGCAGACAGTAAGGGACTGAGTCTATGTCCACTGTCTGCCATCCCAATGTCGAGGACTTGCTCCTTGCCTCGCATAGCGTCCAGTTTCTTCATATGAAACGGAAACAAACATCACAGGATTGTTGTGTTCGATCATTTCAGGACAACACAGGACTGGGGGTGGGGTCAGTGGCAGAGCACTCGCCTGGCACCTCCCCCTCAGGAAACCCCACAATGTATGGTGAGTGAGTCCTTGGCAGCAGCAGGCACTTACCACTCCAGTACAATAAGCATCAGGCTGGTTCCAGTAGTGGCAGGACCACGATGTGATGATGATTAGGTTGGCCAAATATGCGGTAGGAAATGTCATCTATTCATATCTGCGTGCGACGGACACGAGAGGTTAGCCACATTCCCCGTCGTGTTCCTGTGCAGGAGAATTCATTTCTGTTTTAAAGTCAGCAGGGCAGTTCCCACAGAAAGAAATAAAGCTTTCACAAAGTTTTATGCTCTAAAAGTGTGTGTTTTGTGTTTTCTTAATTCAGATTCTATTTTTTTTTTGCATGGAAGTCCATGCCATAATATGTTTTTAAGATAAATTCCGTCCGTTTTTTAATGAATTCCAAAGATGTTTTATTCTTAAAACAAAATTAAATAAGTTTAATAAGTTTAATTCCACGTTTATAAGAATATTTTATCACCCTTGTAAGAACTCCTTTGCCCGTCTCCTGTTTTCACCTGCTCCCACCCTGCTTCCTTCCCAGAGCAACAACAAATTCAATTCTCTATGTGTTTTCTCTCTTCAGGAAGGTTGAACTAGCTATAATTATTTAAAATTCTCTTATATATAGTTTCTTTTATTACCATAATGTTTTTTTAACTTTTTTTCTTGATATAGCAAACATCAAAAGTTTCTGTATTTTTTTATTTAAAGACTTATTTTTAAAATCTTTAAGACATATATGTGTGTGTGTGTGTGTATGCATGTGTGTCTGTGTATGTAAGAGGTTGTGTGTGCATGTGAGTTTGGGTATGGGAGAGTATTGTGAGGGAGTGGTTATCTGTGTATTTGTATATGTATGTGAATGTTTGTGCATGTGTGTGTGTATACAAGTATGCAAGTGTGTGATTATCA
>JAQQSO010007495.1:0-10577 GCA_028658305.1 Pachyuromys duprasi | reverse complement strand
ATATACTGGATATTAGCCCTCTGTCAGAAGTAGGACTGGTAATGATCCTTTCCCTGTCTGTAGGCTGTCGATTCGTTCGGATGACAGTGTCCTTTGCTTTACAGAATCTTTTCAGCTTCATGAGGTCCCAGGAAGTACTCTCCTGTGCCAATGAGTTCTAGGGTCTTCCCCACTTTTTCTTCTAATCGGTTTACTGTGTCTGGTTTTATGTTGAGGTCTTTGATCCTCTTGACCTTTAGCTTTGTGCAAGGTGATAAATATGGATCTATTTTCATTTTTCTGCATACAGATATCCAGTTGGACCAGCACCATTTGTTGAAGATGCTGTCTTTTTTCCATTAAATGGTTTTGGCTTCTTTGTCAAAAATCAAGTTTCCATAGGTGCCTGGGTTCATTTTTCGGTCTTCTAATAGGTTCGATTGATCCACTGTTCTGTTTCTATGCCAATACAATGCAGTTTTAATTACTATTGCCCTGTAGTACAGCTTGAGGTCAGGGATGGAGATACCGCCAGATGATCTCTTGTTGTAGAGGATTGTTTTGGAGATTCTGGGTTTTTTGTTTCTCCATATGAAGTTGAGTATTTTTCTTTCAAGGTCTGTGAAGAATTGTGAAGGTATTTTGATGGGGATTGCATTGAATCTGTAGATTGCTTTTGGCAATATGGTCATTTTCACTATGTTAATCCTACCAATCCGTGAGCACGGGAGGTCTTTCCACCTTCTAATATCTTCTTCAATTTCTTTCTTTAGAGATTTGAAATTTTTTTCATATAGGTCTTTCACTTGTTTGCTTAGAGTCACCCCAAGGTACTTTATGTTATTAGTGGCTATTGTGAAGCGTGTTGTTTCCCTAATTTCCTTTTCAGCCCTTTTGTCTTTGGTGTACAGGAGGGCTTCTGATTTTTTTGAGTTGACTTTATATCCAGCCACTTTACTGAAGGTGTTTATCAGTTGAGGGAGTTCTCTGGTTGAATTTTTGGGGTCACTCATGTATATTATCATATCGTCTGCAAATAGTGATACTTTGACTTCTTCCTTTCCAATTTGTATCCCCTTGATCTCCTTTAGTTGTGTTATTGCTCTAGCTAGGCTTCAAGTACTATGTTGAAGAGATATGGAGACAATGGGCAACCTTGCCTAGTCCCTGATCTTTTTTTCTTAAAGTGTGTTTATATGGTGGATTACATTGATACATTCTTGTATGTTGAATCATCACTGCATTCCTGGGATGAAGCCTACTTGATCATGGTGAATGATATTTTTGATGTGTTCCTGGATTTGGTTTGCAAGTATTTTATTGAGTATTATTGCATCAGTGTTCATGAGGGAAATTGGTCTGAAATTCTCTTTCATTGTTCGGTCTTTGTGTGGTTTATATATCAGGGTGACTATGTCCTCATAGAATGAGTTTGGCAATTTTCCTTCTGTTTCAATTTTGTTTTGTTTCCTTCTGCAGTACTATCTCCTTATTGAATTTACATACATATATCTATAAATTAAAAAAAATATTATGTTATCAACTCTTTGGTTTTGAGTAAATCCATGATTTCTTTGGATTATTTAAGCATAATTATAATTATTCATTTAATTTCTTTGTCTGGAAATTCATCTAAACTTTTCTCATTGGAAACCATTTCATTTGGTTTATTAATTTTTTGGGAGAAATATATTATCTAGTTCTATTTTCTTTTTTTTATTTCTGTACAGTGGTTGTAATTATAGCGCTAGGTTCTTTTTTTTTACTTGTTTGTTTATCTGTTTTGTTTTGGGTTTTTTTGGTGAGTCTTTCTTTCTTTTTAAAAATATTCAGGTACTTTTCTTTTTCCAGTAAGGGTATTTACCGTATTCAGAAGAGGACTAAATTTTAGTGAGGTTGAGGTGTTATTATAATTTTTTTATGGGACTGCTATTATGAGTTCAAGTCGAGAATCCTTTTGTTCTTCTAAGAGTCATGCATTACACTGGGTCTCGTACCTGAACCTGCAGCCTGTGTTCAGTGTTCTGGAACTCCCTACCCCATATGGACCTTGTTCTAGGAAAGCTTCTGCTTTCTCTCTAGGTCTTCACATTGTATTATTACAATTTGTAGATTTTCTATGAACACATGTGCTTTATTCTGGGTCACTTCCAGTTTCTTGCTTTGGTCCTCAACTTTTACCAGGAGTGATGGAACTCCCTATATCTAAAGGCTTTCCTAAAGACCCCTCATGTCTCCTCCCTCAACATCAATATATCATAATATCATGATATAGCTATTGTGAAGAGTGATGTATATCTATGTGCAAACATCTCTATGTGATGTTGACTGTAAGTCAACACATTGCATATGGAATAAAATTGTGTAAGATTTTCAATTTTATCGTTGGATTTAGCTTAAATGTTTTGAGTTTTAGTGCCTAAATATGTATATATAAACAAAAAATATACAAATATATATGTATATATATATAAATAAATATACACAAACATATTTATGTATAGTCCTAACCCTATATACACACACACATATATGGCTGTTTGAGACAGGAGATAGCTATCCACCTTATTACTGTGAGTATTCTTTTTAACTTTTTTAGGTTTGGACCAGAAAAAGATAGGTAATCCTATTCACTATCATAAGTTCATGCATCCATTAGCTTTATGTGCCTTTGGATCAGCTCTAGCCTAACAATTGTAGATTCCAAAATAGACTGCTATTTTGGTTCCTGTTTGTTTTCAGTTTTCAACTAATTGCTGACTTGTGTGTGTGTGTGTGTGTGTGTGTGTGTGTGTGTGTGTGCCTTGCTGTGAGGTTGACCTTTGAAAGTATTAAATTGCCTGGTTGAGTATCTCTCTCCACCCAAATAACCATGTAAGATGATTTCAAACAAACCAAGAGAGTTGTTGAAAGTTGCAATGGTAACAATGTTACACAGTCAGTTAACAAAGCTTAAGAGTGGCAGGTCATAAAGTCTGTTTATTAGTTTGGTTGGTAACATGACATTAGCTCTCTCCACAGAACCTGATTATTGAGCTAAATGGAGCCACAAGATAATTAATACTTTTGAGTAAATATCAAGACACAAAATACTCTAACCAGTGCAAGGAAACAAGTGGACTCTTTATCAGAGGGATACTAGAATTTGCATTATTACAATAAAACAGATTTCTTGCATTTTAATTTCTTTCTAATGTCACAGTTCTATTTTACCAGCAAAGAAAAGCATTAGTTCATAGGAGAATAAACCAGCAAGACTCTAGGTCCAAAGGTAGAAGTTTACAATGTGGTACTGTTTTCAGTGCAACCAAATGTTGAGTTCTCATTCTACATTCACTTTCAGAGAAGTGCTCTGCAACAGAGATGTTAGAATAGTTAAAATGCCTCAATAATGCTGAAAATGTGTACAATTTTTCCTTAATTTCTTGGTTTATTTCATGATAAATCTCTGTCAGAATTTATTTTGGAATTTTTTATAAAGATGAAAAAAATCAGGAAAGGTTTAGAGATAGATATTCTCAGGGATTATAACATCTAAAATAGTTCTGAAAACTGTTTCAGGATTCCAGAGTTAAGGACTGATATTTTTATCATCTCCACATTTTTGTAAGACTTTTAGCAGTATTCCTGTAGGCATAGGTCTTCTATTCCATATCTTCTTTCTTATGTGGGCTTTGAGGAGATAATGCATCTCAGAAGGCATTAGAACACTTAGAATTTAAATGCCCTGTTTGTTCTTCTTAATTTATTTCAGAATTCTTATTTCAAGGCCAATGAGTGGGTGAAGGTGCTTATAGCCAAGCCTAGCAAATTGAGTTCCATGTTGAGATCTACAAAGTGAAGAAAGGGAGCTAGCTCTAAGTTTTCCTGTGATCCCTGTTTGTTCACCATAGCACTCGGGTGTACACATATGCACATACAAATATAGATACAGAAATTCAATTTTAAACATGGCAATAAAAAATCTTACTCCAACAGCTTTTCCAAATTCTGGACCACTTCAGTGTCATATTTGTATATGTATGTAAAACTTCTCTTGTTTCTCTCTCTCTCTCTCTCTCTCTCTCTCTCTCTCTCTCTCTCTCTCTTTTCTTTTTTTTTTTTTTTTTTTTTTTTTGGTAGTGCTCTTGCTACAGTTTTAGAGCAGACTATTAATCTCCTAAGAGTCTAAATAGAGGATGTTTGATTGTTGGTTCCAGCATATCATTCAAAAAAAAAAAAAAAACAAATAGAAGTGAGCACAGATAATAAGACTTAACTAAAAGGACCACACCAAGAGGCAGAATTAAATGATTCACTGATTCTATATCAGTTTCTAAGGGCTTAACAAGGACTTTTGTAGTTTCATGGGAAATCAAAGGAGAGGAGAGGGTAGGCATATGCTCAGCTGATAGACCAGGGATTTGGATTAAGCCCATTATTGTCTTATGATTGGTTCAGCAAGGAGTCTTGGGGAAGTTGCTATTGCTGTCTGAATTGAAGGGAACAATGTGTTCACAGAAGATGATTGCTCCTGCACTGGGGTGTAGCCTTATTATGGTAACTGTGGTAGTTCCCCTTTGCAGGGACAATGATATCATGGATTATTTGTCCTGCAAGGCCTATGGTTGTTTGGGAGTGATTTCTATCTCTCCTCATAAACACATTTATTGGCCAGTTCTATATTTTTGGGGGATTCCAAAAGTAAGTTCAGAAAAAAGTGATTCATTTGTTAAACATGCTAAAGAGTCAAGGGAAAAAAAAAAGGCAAAGTGGAGGAAGACAATTGGAGTTAGCTGGGCCAGTGATTGCTTCTGTTCTTCAGTACATGATAAGTGAGAAGGATGGCAGATGGTAGTTCTGCCATAGAACTGATTCAACTCTGATCAATATTATACTCTACAGATGAAATGAAATCTGTTCGGGCACACCCTCCTTGTGTATTTGACACTTCAGTCTTAAGGTACAGCCTGTCAACAAACAAGATTAAATCTGGAATCTTCAGGAGCTCTCTAATAAATTGCTCTTCAAGGCACAGTGGGTTCTCAGGGGAGACAGACATTGATTTTTCTTTGTAAGAGTTAAATAGGAGTATCAGGACTTGAGGTCTTGCCACAATTGATAGAAAAGAAAGGAGAAGAAAGTAATTACAATCCATAAGACCTAAACCTGCACAGTGACAAATTGGAGCAAAAATGATTGTGTAAAACTAGGAATCATTGTTTTTCCAAATACAGTTTTTAAAAATGCATATTTCAAAACACAGTCAGTAGAAGTCCTCAGTGCCTGGATATTGCTGCTTTTGCCCTTGGGCATGGTGGATCAGGTTTTCCTACAAAGCTAAAAAACAAACAAACAAACAAAAGATTAAGGAGTAAAGTCATCTACCAATAATTCTTTGAAGATGAGTCAGAGCTTCAAGCATTCATCCAGATTTGTCCAAACATCTATACAGATAAAAATATGATGAAAAAAAAGCCTCAGTAAGGAAGTCTTCTTAAATAGATTTGAAGCCACCAAACACTATTTAAGTTTATGCTCTTGAAAGTGGCTCAGTTATCATGAATTTTTATAAAATCCATATGGAAGTTTCTAGAAAAACAATGAAAGTCATAGAGTTTAAATTGCTTCTCCATAATCAGTCTAGAAAAAGTTGAGTGATTTAGACTTTATCCAGTGGAGGTTCTTAATTGTTGGGGTTAATTATGACCTATAAAATATATATTGTTATTATAAAATTGTTATTTTTAGAACACTGTGTAATTTTGTTGTTGGTAGAAGAGAAAGAGGTATATGAAAGCAACCTTCAAGGCCTTCTTTGGAAAAACATCACAGGATCTCTCCCACACATTACTTAGAAGTGTATGCAGAGGGAAATTTAATATTTTTGTAGTACTGGCCTGTGATTTGTGAAATGAAGGAGCCCTGTAAACTTCGAAGTGTTATTGTACAGGTAAATTGTTGGACCTCACAGGAAAAACATCAAACTGGTATTGATTTTATTGATCTAATGCTAGACATAAGAAAACAGAGCAAAGATCTAAAACAATAAAATATGAAGCTTTAGGTAAAATTAAGTGTAAGAACCAGAAGACATTTATATTCTCTAATTTAAGCAGGTTGTGTCTAAAACAGACACATTAGTATCTTTCTACAGTGTATGAAAAAGTGCAGAACAATAGCTTCATAAAGTACAGCAGTTTCAGTGGCCACAGTTCGTCAGATAGTCAGTCCCACTTTCCTTGGTGACATAAGTGGAAGTTAATAGATGCCTATCCTTTATTCCAATTTTATTTAATAATCTCTTCATTACACATTACTGTATGTGTGTTTGTGTGTGTGTGTGTGTGTGTGTGCATGTGTTTAAATGATACAAAGTGCCTATGAAGAACTAAAGAGCCCAGAAACCTTAGAAGGTTTTAGAAGATGGCTGATTTAATATAAATGCATATAGTATACTGATAAAATAGTGAACCCATGCCAAACTACAGGAAGAAGTAGAAGGAGCATCAATAGGGTGCAACTGTTATATATTGGGGAGCAGATCCAGATGAGATGTGTCCAACTGTACAAGTGAAAAGGCAGGACAAGGTGCAGATAACAGAGTAGGTAGATGAATGGATGAAAGGACTTCATGTCCAGATCCAAATGATTACGCAGAATAGGCAGATGGTAGTTGACTAGGTCACCTCAACATCAAGAAATGAACCAAGAGGAAAACAGGACAATATGAAGTTCTCTGTGTGTTGTTTTTTGTATTTATATAAGAAGTGGTCAGGTGTTCGACAAATTGTAATTAATATCCCAGTGTTAGGTTCAGTCTCATTATGTGAAACAGGTGAAAGAGTTATGCCCTTTGATTTGTCCATCTTGTCTAATAAGTATTTTGACATGGTTGCCTTGATATGATTTCAATAAATCATATGACCCTACAGTCTCAGTTCAACTTGAGGAATATATTTGATTCCATATTTTCCAATCCCACTACCAAGACATGTATCAGTCTGCTCTGTGGGTGACAGGTAATGCTGCTTATATATTTATCCTGGTATACAGTCATTCTCCATTCTCAAACGAGTCAAAGACTATGTTAGTCGGGGTTCTCCAGAGAAACAGAACTGATACAATGAATATATATGATATATTAGAGTGTGACTTACAGGGTATAATCAAGCTAGTCTAAAAACAATGACTTTCTCCTGAAGAAAACTCCAATAGTTTAATGATTATTCAATATATAAAACTGGGTATCTCAGTTAGTCCTCAGTACTACTGAATCCCAAAGAAGTAGGCTCTAATACTAGGGAAGGAATGTCTGAACAGCAGGTTATATGGGCTTGCCAGTAGCAATGAGGGCAAGCAGGCAAAAGGCAAAAACTTCTTTCTTACATGTCCTTTACATAGGCTATTGCCCAGATTTAGGGTGGGTCCTCCCCCTAAAATACTGCAATGAAGAAAAAACATGCACAGTCATTGTCAGCTGCCTGGGTTTTTTCATTAATTCCAGGTGTAGTCCAACTGACAACTAAGAATAGTTACCACAAAGGATGCTTGTAAAGTAGTATCTTTAAAGTGGTGCAAAATTCGGCATAAGAAATGGCTGTTTTGCTCACTATGGATAGCATAGGCCAAAGGACAGCCTATCTTCACATTTTCCATAGAATGTGGAGATCTTTAAATTGTGCTTAATTTGAATATAAACATATAATAACTAAATGTCTAAATTATCTCTAACTTAATAATAAATTAAAAGATGCCACCCTGAAGGCATCTGGACTTCAGGTCCAAAGACGGGCTTCATTAAGAGAGAGATACTCATCGTATATAGCATGATGGTAACACTGAAATAAACAGCATTGAAGTATTCTTTCAAAGGAGAGCTGGTTTCTGAATCTTATATGTTTCCAGAGAGGGCAGGCATGCTTCAAACCACAAAGTTTATCCTTCCAAGACCTACATGGCAAGTAACACAGAGGCACTATATGGGAATATAAACTTATTTTGTGATGTGACGGAAGGAGCTATATAACCACAGTTCAATGTGTTTTCTGTTATGTTTTGTTTTAATTTTTATTTATTTATTTTTATCATCTCTCTCTCCTGCGTGGAGTATTAGGGTGGGGAGTATCAGAGAAACTGGGGTTGCTTTTTCTACTAAGGTCTATGTCAACAGTCAGAACAGACACTATCAGTGATACGTGTTAGGGACTTGGCCTGATTTCTGCCATGCTATTGTAATTGGTCTCTTAGAGTACTGGCATCTTAAGGTGACAGGTCTATGACCTAATACATCAACAATAGTGAACTGTAGATCCATAAATGATTTTTTGTCAATAGTGTTGAATATAAATTATCCAGGTAGCAACTTGGGCAAAATATTGAGTGCAAATCATTTGTATTACACATTTTAGCAATTATGTATGAGATATATACACATATATGCAGATTACAGTGAAGTGACCAAGGTAACACCATTTTGTCCTGACTCCATTTTGTTTGTTTAGACAGTTCTCAGCCCTTTACTCCTATAACAATCACGTTTGCCTTGACAACATATCTTAAATGTCCATGATCTTGACCATGCCTCAGAGAGTAATCAAAATAATTAATGTAAACTACAATAGCTGAAGAAACTATAAATTAAAAATAATGGTTATGTTTTATCTGAAATAATTACTAGGTTCTGTCCAGAATGACTAATTCAAGGTCACTTTAATATGAGTTATGATCTTTGTAGCCCCAAGTTTCATCACCAAGAAACATTGAGGCATGAATTGTCATCTAATAAAGAACTCATACACTTTTAACGAGCTTAGTCAGCATGCTTGTCTGTCTTTCTCATGTGGATTACTAAATAGGATATTTTATCCTATGTAACTATGTGTTTGATATTCCACAAAATTTTAAGGGAATGCAGTGTACTTGAGCAGACAGGCTAATTGTTCCTCTCCTCTTCTTGTCCTAATCATTCAGTGACACATACCTTTAACACAGTATGCTAAAGGGAAGCTCCTTCTTAACTTACAAGTATTAACTTACAGAAAAGTATTATGTTTAGACAGAAAAGTCAGACCTTACTAATTGAAATTCAGATGGACTTTTGAAGAAAGCCTAGGAAGAAAGGCATTGCAAAAAAGAGGCATTCCCTGTCATTGTCTCAAGGTGTCCCTTTTATGTCCTATTTGAATCCTTGCCACTACCAATGTACCAAGAGAGGCTTTTGAGGCAAAAGTCTACTCTACTCATGTCATCAGGGAAATCAAGGTCCCCTGTTGAGGTTCTTGGTTTTGTTACTATAATAAATTAAGAACACACTCAAGAGGAAGCTTGAGGATACTTTTATTAGAATTTAAGAGAAAAACTTCGGGATAGGATGCTGCAAATCTCAATAGTTCCCAGAAGAATAAGACAGAACAGAAAAGGGGAAAAACATACCTTTTTAATTAAGCCAGCTTAGAGGTGAACCACAGGGTGGATAACCAACCACATGGTGGGGAGTGAGCTTTCAAGAAAGTAAAGCCCAAAGCATTATGGAAAACATGCTTAGAGAAGAGATGAAAGAAGAAAAGGGAAAGTTACATATTTCTGAGAAAATCAGAAAAGTTGGCTGACTTACAAATCTGTGTGACCTGGCTCTGTAAATGACTACCATAGCAAGCAAAAATTCTGGGAAGAAAAAAAAAATAGAGGAATGTTTTAGTTAGGGGTCAGTTTGTTTGTTTTCCTGTAAAGAGACATCTTGACCATGGTGTGGCAACTTTTTTTTTTCCTTTCAACTTTTTATTAATTCCTTGTGAATTCACATCATGCACGCCCAACCCCACTCATCTCTCCATCCCTTCATATCTGCCCTTTGCCCTTGCAACCTACCTACCATAAGAAAAGAAAATAAGACAAAATAAAACAATATCAACAACAACAAAATAAAAACAAAGAACATCTTTTGTGGAAGCTGAAGGGTGTCACAGTGTTTCACACAGTATACCCTTTTGTCCACACATCTTTACTTGCAAATGTTCATTGCAGTGAGTCATTGGTTTGTTTCAAGGCCTCTGGAATCTGCTACACTATAAGTACTGAATCCTCACAGGGACTCTCCTCTGATTTCCTGTCATTTCTCTGTGTCATGGAGATCCTGCAGCTTTGGATCTACAGCACTAGACTTTTCATGTTCTCCAAAAGATCCTGGAGGAAGTAGATGTTCTGGGTCGACCAACCCAATATCCTGGATCTGGGCATGGGAGGTAGCTGAATTGGTCAGCCCACCTCTTCTCCTGTGCCCACACAGGATAACCAGGGGGAGCTCTCCAGCACTGTCCAGGCTAACAAACCCAAATACCTCAGGTAGCAAGGAGCAGGGTCAGCTCTCTTGCTCTCAGGGTGAGGGAAGGATCACCTGCCCCGCTGACACTGGGGTCAACACTACTGAGTTGCATGGCAACTCTTATAAGGGAAGCTATAGCATGGCACAGTGGCACAGGCCTATAATCCCAGCACTCAAAAGGCAGAGGTAGGTGGATCTTTGTTAGAGGCCAGCTTGGTTTACAAAGTGAGTCATGTACTGCCAAGGCTATCCAGAAACCTGTCTTGAAAACCATAAAATAATAAAATAAAATAAA